>ML396121.1:0-47464 GCA_005239525.1 Nicotiana knightiana | reverse complement strand
TTGATGTGTGGCTAGAATTCATGGTTTAACACGTTATATGCCTTACATTTTATGTGCGTTAATGATAAAAATACACTTTGTATGTGCATAATGGAGTCTATTTCATGTGTAGGTGAATTGGAGATGAAAGCCGAGCTAAATGGATGCATAAACGTTGAAAATACGCTCAAGAGGCGAAGAGGAGTGCACCGGGTTATAGACGGGCGTTTGAGCCTTAAGGCCAGGCCTAGCCAGGCGTTACCCAGGCCTTAGAGCCATAACGCCAGGCCTGACCTGGCTTTATCCAGGCGTTAGGGCCATAAAGCCAGGTCCCTGGTCTGGTCCAATTCGAGTTTTGAAGATTTTTAGTGTTTCCCGGTTTGAATAGAAGTCACCTACATGTTTAGGGTTTATCCCAAACATATAAATAGACCCAAAAACAAAATTTGAAAGGGAGGAAGCCATTGAAGTGAAGAAAAACCTGTGGATTACTACTCAGTGAAGCAAACATTGATTTTTATAGCTCTTATTTATTATTTTGTAGTTCAATCATGCAAGTTATTTTAGAATTGATTCTTATGAATATGTTTAGATAATTTCTTTAATATAGGGTTTTGGTGGAACCCGTTGGGGGATGAAATTATTGTGTTATTAATATAGTTTTGATTGGTTGATTAAACTCTATTTGTTCAACTACGTTCTTGTTGTAGTTGATTGAAAGGGCTCTCAATTAGCTGTTCCTATTTATTATGTATCTAGTTGAGAGAGAGTGCATATTTAGGTAGTTGTTTGAACAACATCACTCCCGGAGTATAAACGAAAGTCATAACCGAGGGTTTAGAAGTTTGGTTAGAAATAACGATACTTCGGGTGCAATCTAAAGTGAACTGTAATGCAATCTAGCTAGCGTAACTTGAGAGAGTGCGTCTAGTAAATTATCATAATTACTTGAGAGAGATTTATGGTAGATAGAGTGTTCATGATTGATAGAGACAACTAATCAAACTATAAGAAGTATCCGAGAAGGAAGTTCACCGACGGGGGAAACCATAACCTTAGACCTTTATCATAATTGTTTACAACACATTGTTAGTAATTGTTAGTTATTATTATTGTCAGTAGAATTAGTAAAACATCACCAATTTATATTAAAAAGTCTTGAGATAATTGATTGAGTAAAAGTTGTGTATTCTAAAGCCTTGATTGATACGTAAATTCCCTGTGGGATCGACTCTGGGCATAATACCCCGGATTATATTTGCAACGTCCGCTTAGTCTTTTATAAGACATAGTTGAGAGTGATCAGTCATTTCTCCAACTAAATGTACTTATTATTAGCACCGAACAACCAACTGGGCAAGTTCTAGCTGTCAGAAGTAAATACGAGAATTATTGATACAAACATCTAACACACACGGCACATGACTGTTTAGTTCAACATCGTTTTAGCTCAAGAGTCAGGGCTTGCCGACTCAAAAATTTCGTTATTTACATGTATAATTCTAAGTACACGTAGAGTCAAAAGGTGAGCCTCAAGTTCACAGAGTTGATTTTTTATTTTTTATAGGAAGGGTATGGATTATTTACAGATATACATGCTAGGGACTAGACACTTACACTAAACTGGTCAATACGTTTCGTCCTAGTGCCATGAGTCTACTGTTCCACCATTGGAAAAGAACCCAGCGAAGAAAAACCAAAGGAAATTCATTACTAACAACTAAGGAGAAAAAACTCGACATAAACTAGCAACTTGTTTTAGGTTTTTTTTTTTTTTTTTATAAAATGCAAACAAGAGTTAGCGGTAATGAAATATATTAATATCACAAACGAAATATGTACAGTGGTTTAATGGAAACATGGACATAGTACATAACCAAAAACAAAAACAAAAACCATTCATACATGAAACAAAATTACAAGTACTATATTGTCCAAGTTGTCACAAAAATACGTACAACCACCACCCCCAACAAAAAAGGTATGCATTGTCCCCAATGCATAAGAAATGTAAAGAAAGAGTTAGGGGCTCCCTGGGGCGCCCTAAGAGATACGGGAGTCGGTGGTATCCTCAACTGCCACATGGAAAGGAGCATCTGACTGCTCAGCAAGAGGAGTAGCAGCTACTGGTGGTGGAGGAACTGCCGCAGGCTAAGTGGAAAGAGTGATCGGAGTCTGGGAGCTATCGCCCTCATCTGCAAGCGGCTGAACTGAGGCTGGGGAAGCTGTGTCCTTCAGAGAACGGTGAATAACAAGCTGAATGAGCGCCTCCTTTGTCACCTCTGCAACTGTAGTAAGAAAAACTCCCTTTCCCTTCTCCTGAGGACCCTGCTCCTCGTCAGAAGAAGAGGACTCCTCCTCGGACGACTCGCCCTCGGAATACTCTCCAGAAGGTATAGCAACATGGGCAGGAGAAGCTGAAGGCGGAGGGATAATCGGCGTGGCCTGGGCTGTCATCAGCGTGGAGAAATCAAGGCCTAGCCCAGGCTCGGAGGTACCAACTCCCTGTAACCCTTCCTTGGGCAGGAGGGATGAGAAGTCAAACTCCAGGTGCTGCATTCGGTGGAGCTCCTTCTGCAAAGTGGACACATCGGTCTGGAGCTCTGGCGAATGTCTAACCTCACCTCACTCAAACTTTTCAATGTGTGCCTCAAGTCCTTGAAGGAGACCCTCAAGGGAAGTTACTAAAGACTGAATGGGGGTGAGGGCCTGTCGGATCAAAGTAGGAAGTTCTCTCATGATATTTTCTACCTTAGCATTGGTATGCTGAGCTAGGAGACCAAGCTGGGAGAGGACGGGCAGCAGAATGGCTGAGGGGGTACTAGCACGGGTAGTAGGCTGTGAGGCAGTGGTGGATAGCTTTGCTGTAGAAGGCTGGGAATCTGAGGGCTCTGCCTCTATAGGGGTAGGCATTGGGATGAGTATAGGAGCAGCTGCTTCCTTGTCACATGTAGGTATAAGAGGGACCTCAGCAGCTCGGCACAATGCAAAGATGAGGCAGGGGAAAGGAAATGAAGTCTTCTTCTGCTAAGCTCGGACCCCAATCCCTTGAAGAATAATGTCGGTCACATCAACATTGATCTGTGACATAATGCAAGCAATGAGAATGGCCTTCTCAATGCTTATATGTGTTTCGTTTCTGGTAGGAATCAGACGGGAGGCGACAAAAGCAAGCCAGAATCTTCATTCTCTTGAAAGATCTTCTTTGTAAATCTTGTGGTTGGGAGAAATCCAGGCCGGAGTCTTTCTTGCAATCACAGAGGCGACCCAAGCATGCTCTCCATCTTTGTTGGCTAGTTTGGCCTCGTATTCCGCCGTGCTTGGGCGTGACGTTGAAAAATATCGAGCATGGATGGCGGCCTGGTGACAATCCATTTCAACCCCCCTGACTAACACTGCCTTACTGAAAATTTTGTTCCTCTTATGATGGGCATTTCTAGAAGCAGCATAAGAAGCATAGAATTCTCTCACCATGGTCTCGTTGTAATCCCCGAGGGGCTCAGTAAATAATTCCCATTTTCTTGTTCTGATGTTTTGTAGAATATGGGGGTATTGCTCTTTCAGGCCGTTGAGACATAGCCTTTTCTCGGGTAAGATCTTTCTTGTGGTCAGACCCTCCCTCTACAACTCCCTAGGTAGGGGCAGTGGAAAGCATAGCTGACAATCGTCCCCTTGTTTCCTCCATACCTCAGCTTCCAAGTTTACCTACGGTTCACTATCCCCCTCATCAGACTTGGAGGGGCTTTCAACAATGTCCGATGGAGGTGCTTGACGTGCACGCTTGGATGGAGGTGCCTGCCTGCTTGTGGAGGCTCTCTTAGATATTGTTTGCTTACGAGCCATTATTGCAAAGAGAAAATATGAGTGAGTGGACGGGTGGACAAAATAAAAACAAATTACAAAAAGATGAACAAAAAGGACAGAAATTTTGACTTGTGCGACGAGGTATGCGAGCGAATAACCACAATGCGGATCGCAAACCTATCGCATAAGAGGACATAGTTAAACAAAGAGCACTAATGCGATAGCATATGCAATCGCATAACCACTATGTGGTTCGCATATGCATCGTAGAAGTGGATGGGAAAAATGGAAACAAATATGCGATCGCATAACTCACCGCAAAGGTGATTATGCGATCGCAGACATGTCGCAAACTGGGAGGTGGGCTGGGGAAACATACTGTGGAAGGGTGTGGCGCATCTGCGAACCGCATTTTGACTATGCGATTGCAAATGCGTCGCACATATCTTCGTTCCCAATGGGCCTAGGGCTGGATTTGCGACACAAATGCGGTCCGCATTTTAGAAATGCGATCCGCATATACTTTAATTACATCAGTCTAGCCCTAACTATGGCGGATTTGCAAGATTATCAACCTCCGAGGCCTAATTACTAATCAAAATTTCTACCCTTCCCCCTCCCATTTACAATTTCACCACAGCACAACAAAGACATTACAGAATCTATGATTCAAAACAAAATAAAACGAAAAGGGAGACTACAGAAGAGGGGAGAGAAGGACATACCAGATTAGTAGATGTAGAAGATTAGATGGAATTGCCACTCAACTATTTCAATGTAGGTTCTTTTCTCTTTCGATTCCTATTTGCCCGTTTTGGGTCTCTTCCTATTCGTTTTCTCTTTTTTTATTCTGTTTTTTTTTTTGGATTTTTTTTATTTGTGTTGTTTTTGCTTAAGAGGGAATATGTGAGAGAGAGAACAGTGAGGATCTACTTGGGGCGAAATGCGATGGGGGAGAGATCGCAGAAAGGAGTGTACAATCGCATCTTCAGCATGCGGTGAAACATTCAATGTCTTACCAAGTTCGAAATGCGGTGAACGTATGCGATCGCATAAAAGAAAGTCGTTTCGCATACTGCACCTTGATATCACATTTTCATCACGAACATTTTCCAAGCAAACTATTGATGTCTGCAACCATAATGCGAACCGCAGACATGAAATGCGGTAGCATATGCATCGCAGACTGGCCAATTTTTTTTCTCGTGGCTTTCATGTGCACTTCAACCCTGTCTTTTGTTTTGTTTGAATTATCTGCACTCACGCACCCATTAAATTGCTCCAAAATCCACATTTATAAAAAAACGAAGATGAAAAAGAGATAAAGTAGAAAATGTTACCACACATGGGTTGCCTCCCATGAAGCGCTTGATTTTACGTCGTGGCACAACGAGGTTGTACTCCCTTGGAGTCATTCATCAGTAGGAGAAGGACCACCCTTAGAGTTAATTGCTCTACCACATGCCTCTCACCATCGGTACCCAAGTAGTGTTTGATGCGTTGGCCATTTACCTTGCATACGAAGTCCGTTCTCAGTTGCTAGTTCCACACACCAAAAGGAGAGACATTCACCACTTTGAAAGGGCCAAACCATTTAGATTTGAGTTTTCTTGGGAAGAATTTGAGTCGGGAATTTAATAGTAACACCAAGTCACCAGTATGGAACTCCCGTTTCAAGATCTTCTTGTCATGGAAAACCTTCATTCTCTCTTTATACATAGATGCGCTCTCATAAGCGTGGAAACGGAATTCCTCCATTTCATTGAGTTGATTGAGCCTCAAATTAGCAGCTTCATTCCAGTCCAGGTTCAATTTCTTGAGTGCCCACATGGCTTTGTGCTCAAGCTCCACGGGTAGATGATATGCTTTTCCAAACACTAGCCTGTATGGAGAGGTACCTATAGGAGTTTTGTATGCGGTCCGGTAGGCCCATAATGCATCATCCAGCTTCCTTGACCAGTCGGTCCGGTTTGCATTAACTGTTTTTGCTAGGATGTTCTTTATCTCCCTGTTGGAGACTTCAACTTGGCCACTTGACGGGAGATGATAAGGCGTCGCCACCTTGTGCTTTACACCATACTTCTCCAATAGGCCATTGAACGCCCTGTTGCAAAAATGGGAACCACCGTCACTGAGAATTGCTCTAGGAGTGCCGAACCGTGTGAATATGTTTCTTTTCAAGAACGCGCTTACACTCCTAGCTTCATTGTTTGGCAAGGAAATGGCTTCAATCCACTTGGACGCATAGTCCATGGCTACAAGAATGTATTTCATCCCACAAGAACTTACAAACGGCCCCATAAATTCGATGCCCCACACGTCAAAAATTTCAACCTCCAACACAAAGTTCGTTGGAATTTCATGCCTCTTGGAGATTGACCCTTGTCGTTGGAATTGGTCACATGCTTTGACCATTTGATTTGCATCATGATGGAGAGTTGGCCAATAGTATCCACATTCAAGCACTTTCGCCGCCGTCCGTTTCCCTCCATGTTGACCCCCCTGCAGGTGAGTCATCACATGCCTTTAGAATAGGAATCACTTCTTCTTCTAGGACATATCTTCTAATAATGTTGTCCGCACAGATGCGGAACAGAAATGGTTCCTCCCAATATTATTGACGGCAGTCCGTCAAAAATTTCTTCTTTTGGTATGACTCCAAGCCATCAGGCATAGGCTCACTCACCAAAAGATTTGCAATATCGGCATACCAAGGAGCTAAAGAAGAAGATAATGTCAGAATATGCTCATCATGGAAGGCATCATCAATATCTAAGTCATCTTTCGGGCGCCCATTTTCTTCAATTCGAGAGAGAAGGTCTGCAACTTGATTCTCAGTGCTTTTTCCGTCTTTGACCTCAAAGTCAAAGTCGTGCAATAGAAGGGCCCATCGAATTAACCTTGGCTTGGCATCTTTCTTCACCATGAGATAGTGAAGAGCAGCGTGATCTGTAAAGACTATCACCTTGGATCCCAACAGATAAGCCCGCAATTTCTCAAGAGCATAGACAATAGCAAGGATTTTTTGCTCTGTCACTGTGTAGTTCATTTGGGCACCATTGAGAGTTTTGCTTGCATAGTAGATGGGATGAAGAACTTTGTTGTGACTTTTACCCAAAACCGCTCCAATAGCTACACCACTAGCCTCACACATAAGCTCAAATGGGAGAGACCAATCTGGTGTGACAATAATAGGGGCCGTGGTGAGATCTTACTTAAGCACCTCAAATGCTTTGAGGAGTTCATCATTGAACAAGAACTTGGCGTATTTTTCAAGGAGTTTGCACATAGGGTTTACAATTTTTGAAAAGTCCTTGATGAAGCGTCGATAGAAGCCGGCATGACCAAGAAAGCTTCATATGCCTTTCACCGAAGTTGGAGGAGGTAGTTTGGAGATGACCTCAACCTTCTCCTGATCGACATCAATGCCCTTTTCTGAAATTTTGTGCCCCAACACAATCCCTTCATCGACCATGAAGTGACATTTTTCCCAATTGAGCATAAGATCGGTTTCTTCACACCGTTTTAGCCCTTGCCGGAGGTTGTCAAGGCAATTCTCAAAACAGTCACCACCCACCGAGAAATCATCCATGAAGACTTCCAAAAAATCCTCCACCATATCAGAGAATATGGACATCATACATCGCTTAAATGTGGTCGGGGCATTGCACAACCCAAAAGGCATCCGACTAAAAGCAAAGGTGCCATACGGGCAAGTGAAGGTTGTTTTCTCTTGATCTTCCAAATCTATTTTGATTTGGTTGTAGCCGGAATACCATCAAGTAAGCAATAGAATGATCTTCCCGGTAGCCGATCAAGCATTTGATCAATAAAAGGCATTGGGAAATGATCCTTGCAAGTAGCATTGTTAAGCTTCCGGTATTCCATGCACACTCTCCATCCGGTGACCGTCCGCGTAGGGATAAGTTCATTCTTTTCGTTGTGGATCGCCGTCATGCCTCCTTTCTTTGGCACACATTGCACTGGACTGACCCAAGGACTACCCACAATGCAGTAGACAACCTCGGCGTCCAACCATTTGATTATCTCCTACTTGACTACCTCTTGCATAAAGGGATTTAATCTTCTCTGATGCTCTACGCTTAGTTTTCTACCTTCTTCCAGTTGGATTTTATGTTCACATATTCCAATAGGAATTCCTCGGATGTCCGTTATTGTCCATCCAATCGCTTGTCAGTGCTCCTGCAAGACATTTAGCAATGCATCAACCCGTACATCATTCAACAAAGAAGACACGATTACGGATAAAGTATCATTAGAGCCAGGAAATTTATACCTCAAGTGCGATGGGAGTGGTTTGAGCTCAAGGTGTGGTGGCTCCATGATTGAAGGCTTTGCGGGTGGTGTCATTCGATTCTCTAGGTCGAGGGAAAGCTTCTTTGGTGCATATGTATAAGACCCACGCCCTTCCAATGCATTGACTATCTCCGCATAACCCTTAATGTTTTCATCATCAAAATTTACCAAAGTTTCTGCCAATGCCTCGCCGAGGCCCTCTTCTTCCATTTTCATCACAACATGATCTTCCACCTCGTAAAAAACATCAATTACTGATATCCCCTCATATGCGCTTGGCAATTTCAACCCCTTGCTTGCTTGGAATGTAACTTCTTCATCATTCACTCGGAATTTGATTTCATGTCTTTCCAAATCCATTATGCTCTTCCCGTTGCAAGGAATGGTCTTCCTAAAATGATAGGAATCTCTTTATCCACCGCACAATCCAAGATGACAAAGTCGGCCGAGAGAAGGAACTTCCCCACTTTCACTAGAACATCATCAAAAATGCCCAAGGGTTTCTTTATGGTTCAATCGGCCATTTGCAAACGCATGGTAGTTGGGCTTGGAAATCCTAATCCCGCTTGCTTGTAAATAGCAAGAGGCATCAAATTTATACTAGCACCGTTATCACAAAGTGCTCTAGCAAAATTTCTCAACCCAATGGTGCATGGGATAGTAAAAGCTCCCGGGTCTCTCTTCTTCTCCACGGTTGATGTAGCAATTATTGAACTAACCCGGTGAGTCAAATTTACCACCTAATTCTTTGTTGTTCTCTTCTTTGTCATCAACTCTTTCAAGTACTTGGCGAACCCCGGCATTTCATGGAAAGCTTCCAAGAATGGAATATTCACCGACAATTGCTTCAAGATGTCATATAATTTTTCAAACTTCCCATCATCCACTCTTCGTGCAAGCCTTTGAGGAAATGGAGGGTTAGGCCTAGGAATTGGTGGAGGAGGTTTTCGGGTCTCATTCGCCTTTTCCACGACATTTGTTTTTCTTTCTCTTTAAATCTCATCCTCTAGAGGGGTTTCTTCAAACTCCACTACTACCGGCAACTCACTCCGTTCTTTCTCTCCTTGATCAATGCTGTCAACATCAATCACTTTCTCACTCTCATCTTGAAGCACCTTACCACTTCTCGTTGTGATGGACATGCAATGAGATGTCGACCCCCCTAGGACACTTTTTGGGTTGACTACCGTGTCACTTGGAAGTGTGCATTTTTGCTTGGGAGTTTTCTATCTTGATAAATCTCTCATTTGCAGTTCAAGTTTTTGAATCGAAGCGGTGTGTGAACCCACCACCTCAGACATATTCCTCAACGTTGCATCACTTTTCTCTTGATTTTGCAAAATCCGCTCTAGCATCCCTTCCATTTTTGATTCACTTGACGACCCCTCCTTGTATTGTGAAGAGTTGGAATATTGCCCTCGTGGTGGTACATAAGGATTGGAGCTTCTATTGGAATAATTGTTGTTGTTGTTCCATGATCCTTGGCCACCTTGATCATTGCGCCAGTTTTGTTGGCCTTGCCCTTGCGGGTTTGGTCTCTAATTGTTTTGTTGGAGGTAACCTCCTTGAGAGTTTTGAACATAATTTGCTTCTTTCCACTCTTGATTACCCATTGATTGCATGTCTTCCACCATATGCACTTTCTTCGTTTGATTTTCCTTGAGCATCTTTGTCAATACATCAACATTAGTGGCAAGTCCTGCAATCACTTGGTCTCTTTCTTGATTCTCCTTGATCATGTTTGCAAGGAAGGAGTGCCATAAGAAATTCCCCCACTCGTATCTTCCGAATTCCATGCTTGATTGTGCTTAGACATCTTGTCTAAAATTTGAGTAATCCTAGCAAATGACTTATCCATGAAAGATCCATCCGCGGCATTCTTTGCAATTGACTGGGAGAGTGGGTCCAAACCCATGTAAAATTTCTCCATTAAAATATTTTTCGGGAATCATGGTTCGGTGATCTCACAAGATACAGCTTGAAACGGTCCCATGATTCATGTAAGTGCTCCCCCCGCATTTGGTTGAAGAAAAATATTTTGTCTCTAAGCTCAGATTTCTTGCTATCCGGGAACCACTTTGACAAAAAGGCTCGGACAAGCTCAGGCCATGTAGTGATGGTGTGAGAAGGTAATTTGAGGAGCCATTTCGTTGCCTCTCCCGCTAAGGAGTACTTGAACACCCGCAACCTCAAAGTGTCATCCACACATTTGTCTATTTGTGCATGGCGCACACACCCAAGAAGTTCCTTAGGTGTTACGTTGGATCATCATCAGTTGAGTTGTGAAATAATCCTTTTGCCTTAAGCATCAGTGTCATTCCATGGTCCAGTTTAAATGTCGATACACCAACTGCCGGTGGAAGGATGGCATTGGAGTCGTTGATGTATTCCTCAATATCAGCGAAAGGATTTTCCTCTTCTCCATAAAGCTCGGCCATTGTGACCTGGGACACCAATACAAAACAAGCAACTTGTGATGGAATAGAAACAGATATAAAGTGAAGTACACACTAACTAGTAATTTCAAAACCGTATTTCCCGACAACGGCACCAAAATTTGATATGCTCAAATTACACTTTGAAATAGTGTAAAGCGATCGAAGTCAAATAACAAACAAGGTTAGGGTCGAATCCCACAGGGAATAGGTGTTAAAATAATACTTTGATTGTGTGATTCTTAACTCAAATCATAATTCCATTCCATTAGTGAATGGGAATATGGGGGTTTGGTGTGTAATAATCTAGTAAATGTAGTGGCAATGAGAATTAATTAAAGTTGTAATTAGTATGATTAAGTAGACCATGGTTGTGTCCCCTTTTATGAAGTGTAATGAAGATGGGTATTAATATGATATATTTCTAATGGGAAGTTCTTGATATTCAATTGATTTCTAAATGTCTACCAAATATTTTCCAATAATAGGGTAGAATTTCCTCTTTATAAATTTCCCAAATATAAAAGAGTTGCAATAAAACAAAATCACTTATTGCCAAATAAAACCAACTTATTCCTAAGCGATTCTATTAAACAAGGTTTAAAGCCTTGAGTCATTGACATTTACTCTTACCAAGTCTAACCCACTTTTCCAAGCTACGAAAGAATTTAAGGCATACGTTAATGTTTTGAACCACTAACAATAAATATGAAATGAAGATTAAATAACTATCAACAACCCATTATGCATATATTCAATAGCAAATACCCAAATACATAACACCCATTTAGGGTCCACAACCTTAGTATTTAAGGCTAGCTACATATAATAAATGACAAAAATCTAAGAATAATAAGTGTCATGAATGCTTACAAAACCAAGGATTACTTGCTCTAATGCTTCAAAAAAAGAGGAGAATATTTAATAGGGTAATGTTCCTTTAAAACCAGACAAGAATGACCCACAAAACCCTAATAAATCTATTTATAGTGGGCTAAAAATCGGGGCCAAAACGAACAAAACTACCCTTTCAGGTCAACTATGCGTTTGCATCTCTAAACCCTAGTTTCCAGGTAGTCACCGCTTTGTTGATCTGCAGTTCGCATTGTTGATCTTCGGTTCGCATTATTGATATGCGACCGCTGATTTGCATCGCATTCTTGAGGCGACATCAGGTACCAGGGATTCTGCGGTTAACTCTGCGGCTCACATGTATGTTATGCGGTCGCATAATCGACCGCATTCTTGCTCTCGAATTTGGCCTATCTTTCTGTTGAGGTCTGGGATCCTTGGTGCTTTATGCGATTCACATGTTAGTTCTGCGATGTCCTCTAGTCAAATATGCGATCGCATAGTGTTAATTTCCTCGCTTTTTATCTCCTTTGATCTCTTTTCCCTGTTCTTGAGTGTTTAAGCCTCATGCACTGCAAAACATCAAAATTCTATAAGTATAACCGGTAAATGCTCTTGAAACAAGCTATAATCTAAGCAATTTTGTTTTAAATGTGCAGAAATTCTCTGGCACATCATTTGTATCTCCAGTAAATTCATCGGCACCATTCGAGGTCGCAGTCTTTCCGCCCCGAACACACATTCCATTTGAAATAAGGATGCCGCACAAATTCTGGTGGCAATGTCAACCATGCCACCCTTCTATCCAAGCGCTATCCCTTGGGACTACACAACCAAGGCAAGAAGGAAAGGCAAGGTTAGGTCTTAGGAATCTGTCGCAGCATAGGGTATGACGAGAACTGGTAGGGTCTACAACCCTGAGCATCTGGCCGAGTCAAGCAAGCATGCTGCCAACCGGCCTCCCCTTACCGAAACAGGTCCCGATGACCTTTAGAGAAAGGTACAGGCTAAGAAGTATGCAGTTATCAACCAGGTGAACAGGACTCCGACACAGATATCCATCCTCTATTTGCTGCAGAATTCTGAAACACACAGAAATGCTTTGTTGAAAGTTTTGAGTCAAGCATATGTGCCACTAGAGAAATGGCCAATATGGTAGGCCAGGTGCTGGAGAGTCATAAAATCACTTTTCATGAGGACGAGCTACCACCTGAAGGATTGGGGCACAACAAACCGTTGCATATCACCGTGCAATGCGAAGATCATTTCATCACAAGGATCTTGATGGATAGAGGTTCCAATCTGAAAATCTCTGATAACACTCAAGAAATTGGGTAAAGGGCTGCATGAGATAAGGGATGGAGCGATCAATGTGAAAGCCTTCGACGGTTCTCAGAGGTCCACCACAGGGGAGATCAGTCTATGTCTGCACATGGGACCGACTTGGTTTGAAATGGATATCCAGGTGATAGATGTGCCAGCATCCTACAACCTATTGTTGGGACGACCCTAGATTCATGTTGCTAGGGCCATTGCGTCAACGCTACATCAGGTGGTAAAGTTTGAGTGGAACCACCAGGAGGTGATTATTCATGGTGACGGTAGCAACCCCATTTATAGTCATCAAACTATTCCGGTGATTGACGGAAAAAGGAAGATAGGCGGGGGAACTTAACACCACATTGAACGGGTCAATATTATCAATAAGGACAAGTGATGGGATAGCAAGATTGAGAGAATCCTGAAATGGAGAGGATATGAGCCTGGCAAAGGGATCGGTAAGAACCTCCAAGGGATCACGAAGCCCATAAAGCTCAAGGAACATGGCACCACTTTCGGTCTGGGGTATGAGTACACTTGGCAGGAATTCAATGACTGGTCGCCACCTTGGTGCGGTCCCTATTACCCTTTAGAGCAGCCGATACGTCATCTTGAGCAGAGTTTCAAGCAGGCCGACATCATTTACGGATCAGACAAAGAAGAAGCACTTGCAACGTTGAGGAGTTTGTTCCTAGAGGACGAGGATATGGATTTCTGGGTTGTTCTCGAAGAGGAGGGGGAGGAAGGCCCTTCCATACAGACTGTAATCAAAGGGACATATCTCAAGAACTGGTCTATCAAGACAACCAAAGCCCGACGCGCCTCGGGGTAGCAAGGATAAAAGAAGCATTATTTACTTTTTTATTTACTAAATGATTTTCCTTTTCCTTCATTTTTCAATTTCTGCAATAAGATCTTCAATGTTCAAAATAGTTATTCAATCCATCGTATGATGACATGACTGGTCTAAGTACATCTATTGTGGCTAACAAACTGCCAACCAATCTAATGTGTCCATCGGTGAAACAAAAACTCAGAAAGTTCAAACCCGACATGAGTTTGAAAATCAAAGAAGAAGTTACCAAGCAGATCAACGCCAAAGTTCTACGGGTAGTGGAGTGCCCGACATAGTTAGCCAATATAGTACCTGTGCCAAAGAAGGAGGGGAAGGTCAGAGTATGCATCGACTACCGGGATCTCAATCGGGCCAGTCTGAAAGACGACTTCTCCTTAGCAAATATACACATTCTGATTGACAGCTGCGCCAAGCTTGAATTGCAGTCCTTCATGGATTGCTTCGCCGGTTATCACCTTATTTGGATGGACGAGGAAGATACTGAGAAAATGGTGTTCATCACGCTGTGGGGAGTGTAATTTTACAAGATGATGCCATTCGGCCTAAAGAATGCAGGGGCCACCTTCATGAGGGGCATGACCACCATATTCCATGACATGATTCAAAAGGAGATCGAGGTATACGTGGATGATGTCATTATCAAATCAAAGAAAGTTGTTGATCACATAGAGAATTTGGGGATGTTCTTCAATAGATTGCGAAAATACAATCTGAAACTAAACCCCGCAAAATATGTATTCGTGGTTCCTGCTGGGAAGTTGCTGGGGTTATTGTAAGCCGCCGGGGAATAGAATTGGAACCGTCAAAAGTCAAAGCCATTAAAGAACTACCACAACCAAGGAACAAGAAAGATGTCATGATTTTCTTGGGGAGGCTTAATTACATCAGCAGGTTTATAGCACAGTCTACAATCATCTGTGAGCCAATCTTTAAGATGCTAAAGAAGGACGTTGCGACCAAGTGGACCGATGATTATCAAAAGGCTTTCGACAAAATCAAGGAATATTTGTCAACACCGCCAGTCCTAGCACTGCCGGAGACAGGCATGCCTCTGTTACTATATCTTGCCGTGTTAGATGGAGCTTTCGGCTGCGTTCTGGGGAAGCACGATGAAACGGGAAGGAAGGAACAAGCTATTTATTACCTCAGCAAGAAGTTCACTGCATATGAGGCCCGGTATTCTCTATTAGAGCGTACCTGTTGTGCTCTAACTTGGGTCACCCAAAAGTTGAGGAATTACTTCTATGCCTACACAACATATCTCATATCAAGGATGGATCCATTAAAGTACATCTTTCAGAAGCCCATGCCCACTGGAAAGCTAGCCAAGTGGCAAATCCTGCTGAGCAAATTCGACATTGTTTACATGACTCAGAAGGCAGTTAAAGGACAAGCTCTGGCAGACCAGCTTGCTGAGAATCCCATAGACGGAGAATACGAACCACTAAAAACATATTTTCCTGATGAAGAGGTATCATTCATAGGAGATGATATTGCAGAATCCTATGATGGTTGGAGGATGTCCTTTGATGGAGCAGCAAACTTCAAGGTAGTCAGTATTGGAGCAGTCCTAGTATCAGAGACCGGTCACCATTATCCGATATCCGCCAAACTAAGATTCCCTTGCACCAACAATATGGCCGAATATGAAGCCTGCATCTTGGGGCTCAATATGGCCATTGACATGAACGTCCAGGAGTTGTTAGTGATTGGTGATTTAGACTTATTGGTACATCAGGTACAAGGAGAATGGGAAACAAAGAATTCCATGATACTGACGTATCTACACCACGTACAAGAATTAAGAAAGAGGTTCAGAAAGATAGAGTTCCGGCACATCCCCAAAATCCAGAATGAGTTCGCCGATGCATTAGCTACTTTGTCCTTAATGATCCAGCATCCGAACAAGAATTTCATTGACCCTATTCCTATAAAGATCCATAATCAGCCAGCTTACTGTGCCCATGTCGAAGAAGAAGCAGACGAAAATTCTTGGTTTCATGACATCGATGAGTACTTGGCAAAAGGAGAATACCCCGAGCTTGCAAATTCCAACAAGAAATGCACACTTCGGAGATTGTCCAACAATTTCTTCCACAGCGGAGGAATCCTGTATAGTAGGACTCTCGATTTGGGTTTATTAAGGTGTGTTGACGCAAAACAAGCGTGAAAATTGCTGGAAGAAATCCATGTTGGGACCTGTGGCCCACATATGAATGATTTTGTTCTAGCAAAGAAGATACTCCGAGCTGGTTACCTTTGGATCACTATGGAAAGGGATTGCATCCAATATGTTCAGAAGTGCCACCACTGCCAGATACATGGGGATATGATAAAGGTGCCTCCAAGTGAGCTCATTGCAACTAGCTCACCATGGTCGTTCGCCGCTTGGGGTATGGACGTTATTGGACCAATCGAGCATGCCGCCTCCAATGGCCACAGGTACATTCTGATCGCCATTGACTACTTCACTAAATGGGTTGAAGCAGCCTAGTACAAAGCAGTTACTAAGAAAGTCATGGCTGACTTTGTCCGCGACCGCGTTGTTTGTCGGTTCGGAGTTCCAGAGTCAATCATCACCGACAATGGTTCTAATCTCAATAGTGACTTGATGAAAGCTATGTGTGAAACTTTCAAGATCAAACAGAAAAATTCCACAGCATATGGACTGCAGATGAATGGAGCCGTAGAGGCCGCTAACAAAAACATCAAGAAGATACTAAGAAAGATGATAGTAAGGCACAAGCAGTAGCATGAAAAGTTATCATTCGCTTTATTGGGATACTTCACCACTGTCCACACATCAACATGGGAAACTCCCTATATGCTAGTTTATGGTACAGAGGCTATTATTCCTACCGAAGTGGAGATTCCATCTCTAAGAATTATATAGGAAGTCGAGCTCAACGATGCAGAGTGAGTAAGAAGCCGTTATGAGAAATTAGCCCTCATATATGGGAAGAGAATGAATGCGGTATGTCATGGTCAACTATATCAGAACAGAATGGCCAGGGCTTTCAACAAGAAAGTCAAGCCAAGATGATTCACACCAGGGCAGCTGGTGATAAAGAAAATCTTTCCGCATCAAGATGAAGCCCAGGGGAAGTTCTCTCCCAACTGGCAAGGTCCGTACATGGTTCATAGAGTACTGACATGAGGAGCACCCATACTTGCAGAAATGGACGGAGAAGTTTGGCCGAAACCGATTAATTCAGAAGCAGTCAAACGCTAGTATGTGTAATCATTATGCTTTCTCAGTGAAGTAAATTGAACTACGCCTGACCTGATTCACATTTAAGAGGGGATACGTAGGCAGCTCTATGGGTTCAGTCACAATTCAATAAAAATCTATTTCTCCCTTTGGAAACCGGGGCAGAATTTTGAGGAGGACCCTCAAAATTCTGAAGCGAGTAGCAGTTGAAAAGAATTCACCAAGCCAACTGGGGTAGAATTTTGTGAAGGAATCTCAAAATTCTGAAGCAAGTTCAGCCAATCGCCGCGCGAGCAGCACTCAGAGGCGTCCACCCAGCAAACTGGGGCCGAATTTTGCGGAGGACCCTCAAAATTCCGCAGCAGGAGAGGTTGCAATGTCTTAAGACGTGTCATGTAGTCGGTTCATCTAAAACTATTTTAGGCACAAAATTGCAAAAGCCCCAAAATATATTATCCTCTCAAAGGACAAACATCGTTCTTCAAACTTTTCATGCCAACATTTATTATCAACACAAACGATTCTTCATTATCACAATGCTCTACCGCAATTTAACACCAGCTAAGAATTTCTGTTGTCCTTCCTTAAATCTTGCATAAGGCTACCATTCTGCCTTCCGAGACTAAACGATGTCTCCATATGCATTCGCATATCGCATAAGGCAATCATTCTTCTTTCCGAGACTAAACGATGTCTCCATCTGCATTCACATATTGCATAAGGCTACAATTCTGCCTTCCGAGACTAAAAGTTGTCTCCATATGCATTCGCATATTGCATAAGACTATCATTCTGCCTTTGGAGGTTAAATATTACGTCCATCTGCATTCGCATATTGCATAAGGCTAACATTCTGCCTTCCGAGGTTAAAAGCTACATCCATCTACATTCACATCTTGCATAAGGCTACCTTTCTTCCTTCTGAGGTTAAACACTACCTCCATCCGCATTCGCATATTGCATAAGGCTACCTTTATGCCTTCCGAGGTTAAATTCTACCTCCATCTGCATTCGCATCTTGCATAAGGCTACCTTTCTACCTTCCAAGGTGAAACGCTACCTCCATCCGTTTTCGCATGTTTCATAAGGCTACCTTTCTGCCTTCCGAGGTTAAATGCTACCTCCATCCGCATTCTCATCTTAGATAAGGCTACCTTTCTGTCTTCCGAGGTTAAACGCTACCTCCATCATCATTCGCATCTTGCATAGGGCTACCTTTCTACCTTTCGAGTTTAAACGCTACCTCCATCTGCATACCTTTCTACCTTTCGAGGTTAAACGCTACCTCTATCTGCATTCACATCTTGCACAAGGCTACCTTTCTGCCTTTCGAGGTTAAACGCTACCTACATCTACATTCGCATATTGCATAAGGCTACCATTCTTCCTTCCGAGGCTAAATGCTGCCTCTCATTTACTTCTCAAAAGCAACCAATGCCTCTAGTATTAGTTACTGCGCTTTCCTTTTGGGCTAAGCTCTGCCCCTTTAATTCGCAAGACTAAGCTCTATCTTGTCAGCATCATACTATTTAATCTTCATGGGCTGAAATATCGCCAACTTATACAAAGGCGTCATCGTTCGGAGGCACAATCTTCATGGCCCGAGAACACCATGTTATTGCCTGAGGATCTCTTTTATCAGTTTGCATATCATTATTCAAAGGCATCATGGTTCGGAGGCATCATATTCATGGCCTAAGAACATCATTTCATGGCCTGTGAATCCTGCATCAGGCAATTCATTGCCCAGGACATCATGGTCTAAAGACGACATCCTTAACCGTCTAAAGACAACATTCATAGTCCAAATGGAATTTGCATCATGTTTAAATTACGCACGATATGCTTGTATTACTCATTTGTAGGTAACCCGGCATGAATAAACTATCTTGGTAGGAGCGATCCCGCTCCAGTTCTCATAATTACACCGTAAGCCGCTTGTTCATCCAACCTTACACTTTGCGCCCGTCCTTATAAAACTGCATCGATATACTTCACCGGTGGCTCCTGAACTACATACAGCCTGATTCTTGTAAAACCAGGGATATGTAGGCAACTCAGAAACCAAGGTGCGGCCTAAACCTCTTCAAACCGCTTCGCTCGGTCAAAATTGGCCATCAAGTCTTTACCCGACAACTCTTCCATCCTTCCCCGTGTAAAGAGGGGCAGTTGTTGATACCTAATTTTTCCTGAATCTATTTTAAAATTTGCATATATATCTTCAAAATCACTTTTTATAATAACTGATATTTTTCCATAATTTTTCATATTTTTATTAAATTCTTTTCCAATTTATTCAGTATGTCTATATTCAATAACTATTCATAAATTGTATTATAAATAATTTCAAAATATTTCGCAGATCAATATATCATTTTTAATCCTATTAGGATTAATTATTTCACAAGTTAGCCAAATTCCCATTATTTGGCTATAGTTACAACAATTTTGCAATTATAACTTAATTGTACATTTTGTGCCATTTTAATTCAATAATTATTCATTTTATATTTTCTATATTAATTAATTACCTTAATTTCACCTATTTAACCTTAATTTCATTTTATATGATTATTAGCTATCGTTATTAGTTATTTATCTAATTTTAATGGGTATTTAACAAATAGCCATTCTTTATTTAAAATCCAGCCTAATTAATTAGGACCCCAAACCCAATTAATTAACAGAATAACCCAGTCCAAACCTAGAATCCTACCCGCCCCAATCCCTCACTCAATCTGAACCGTTGATTAATTCAAATCAACGGTCCAGATCCCCCTTACAATAATTAACCTAAGACTACCCCTCCCCCCGTCTCTCGTTCTCTCCCTCTAACTTCTGAGCCGTCTCTCTCAAATCTCTCAACTCTCTCTCTTCCCTTCAACTCCCTCCAGTAGACCTGGCCCTTCTCCGGCCATCGCCTTGCCAGAATCTATGGCGATTCAACCACCTACCAGCCTTATGGCTCCCCCCCTTTGAACGTGTGCCACTGTTTTGAGGCCTTATAGTGAACCAGAGGCAGTCTACTCACCATCTCCGATCTCATTCCATATTTTCGGCTATCCATGGCCGTCCGAGTAAGATCTTTACACTTTCCGGTGGAAACCGGTAAAACCCTGAGTTTTTCTCTCCATTTTGGGTTCTCTCTTCGAAACCCTAACTTCTAAAACTTCCAAACTTTATAGATATGTAACAGATCTATACAAATCTCGAGTTGTTTTGAGGTTTTCTTTAAAGGTTCTTTATTTCCCCTAAAATTGATTTTGTCTTCCAACTAGGGTTTCTTGAAAACCTTTCTGCAAAAACTATTTCCTCGAGTTTAAGTATTCTTCTATGATTATGTTCATATTTTTAAACGATTTTTGTTAAAAACTCTTTTTAATAATTTATTATGTTAAAACTTCAGTTTTAACACTGTATTATAATCGTAGGTTGGTCTTTCTTTCGATTTGTTATGTGTCTGTCTCTCATGAATATGTCCGGAGTTTCCTATGATTTTTACCCTATTTTGCTCATTAGAGTTCTTAATTTTTTCTTATTCTACTTATGTTGTAGTTGTTCTATTTAAATGAATCTCTAAATCTATGTGATTTCCTGCTACTATAGTCATTAGGGTTTCTGACTCTTTGATCCTCCCTGTTATATCATGTTCGTTTGTTAAATCCTTTAATCATTAACTGTGTGTTAGTAGTGAATCCTTGATTCTATGTGATTTTTACTTGAATTTCTGAATCCCTTATTTCCTGTGATTGATTTCGTTTAATTGATTTCCTGTGATAATATTTTTACGACCTTTAGTTACTTCTTGCCTTATTACATGACTGATTTTACTGTCAATTGATTCTTACAGTAGTGTTATAAAACTTTATGAACCTGACTCCAATTTCCTATTATGTGATTACTATGTTAGAAATCTTTCCTTATTTTTTTTACACGATTTCTTTCCTTACTTGTTACCTGTTCTGACCGTTTGAAATTTAACTCCCTTAATTAGGGGAGTACTAGTACTGATTTTGCAACTAATTGATTCTATGAGTTCCATAATTACTGGGCAGTCTAATTATTACCTTATTTTGACCTAGTTTAAAACTATATATATACTCTATTCATTCCATGGCGCACACACATGAACAACTAATTTGTTCAAATCTCTCTCTCACAACTAAAACTTGCTCTCTATTCTCTCTTCTGTGCTACATGCTACTATTCTAAGTTAGTCGGCTGCAAGCTAAGGCTATTTATTGTACCTCTTCTATTCCTGCTCTGTGTTTCTACTTTCTTCACTTCACTAGTATGTTCTAATTCAGATTTCAGTCCTCAAACCAACATGTTTCTATTATTGTTGCAAGTTATTGTGTTTCTAATATGCTTCTATTTGCTATTCTGTTGTTCAACATGTAACTAAGATCCTGAATCCCCTCTACCTGTTAAGTTATGCTTTACTTGTCAATGACCCGCATGTTTCTGTATACTTAGCACCTGCTTCTTATGTGAATCCCCATGCATATGATTGGTACATTAGTGATCATAGTCTTAGCTATTTGGTCCTGTTATGTTAATCTGATCCAATACTTTACTGTACCCCTGATCCTCTGAACCCTTATGAGCTTCTGATTGCATGCCTATATGTGTTTCTGCCTACTACATGCTTACACTTACTTGCTCTGTATTTGTCCCTCAAATCCCATTACCCCTGCTTGTAATTGTTGGACTATTACTGGTCCTTTGTGTGATGTTGACCTCGGTGTTCCTGCCCTTTTGGTGGTTAAACTTCTTTGTTATAAAACTATTCCAATCAAGTTTCCCTCTTCAAAATTGTTTTCTTACTTACTCTTTTCAAAACTGTTTTCTTACTTAACCTTTTCAAAACTATGTCAAGCACCCTCACATATACTCTTAGAAGTCTAGGTTTTGCGCCTTCTGTGTGACCACTACCTTGGGACCTTTGAGCTCTCTATGAACTTTGACACACAGAGGCTGGCCATTCGACAGTGCACTTACTCTATCTTGGCTATGAAATCTGGGTGTGACTGTTGCCCGGGATCCCTTGAGATCCTTAGGGAACTCCGACACACCTTGATCATGTGAAAGGTTATGAATAGAATGGCAATGAGGCATTCTAGAGATTCTGGGCCTATCAGTAGGCTCCCTATAGTATAACTTCTTCTTTCCATTATTCACTTATGTAATTCGTGCAAATGCCTGTAATAATTGTTGTAAACAACTCTTTGGGATGGATAGTGAAAAGGGAAGGGTAAATATGCATGCTATAGATATTAGAGGGTAGAAGCCATGCTATTAGGTTTTATTCCTTATTTTCTTAATAGAAATCATTCTTAGGACTCATATGCACAAGATCATGGATTCGAGACCATGTTTCCTAGGTCTTTACACTTACTGTTTTCAGCATTTATTGGCATCTCATTTCGAAAGTCCTGTGCTAAAATGTGCTAATAACCTATACGTTGCCATGTACACTTAGAGATCATGTTTAGCATAAAAACACTCATAAAACTGTCATGTTTACATCTCCTGAACCATGTTTAAACAATGCAATATTTGTGCATTTAGAGATCATGTTTAGGCTTCTGATTCTGCATCATTTTGCATCTCAGTGCATTAGATACCATGTTTTAGGATTTTATTCGTACTCGCTTAAGAGCATCTAGTCTAACTACTGGTGCATGTTAAAGGTATAAAACATTTCACTCAGTTTCTCTAAAACAATTGGCAACAATTCTGTGTTCTGAACAACCTAGAACAACATGCGTAGGTAATACTTTGCAGCAGCCCTTCTAACAATTCAGATAATTAGTATACACTGTCCCACGCCTAGGCAAGCCTTAGGTAATCAACTTAAAAAAGATAATAAAACCAGAACTATCCTTTGTGATTAGTGTTCAACTGTCAGCTTGCTTAATACCAGTAGGCAAGCCTGATTAAGCCTTTCTCTCTGAGTTGTGCAATAAATTTGTCTTTGCGTTATCACCTAGATACCATGCTTTAGGATTCTGAATTAGTATGGACCTTTGTTGTGTATGAGACATGATGTTTATGTGTACTGTGTGTGGAGGAATACTTGAGCCTTTATCAGCTTTCTATGCTTTCCCGTTATCTGCAGTCCTACTTGTTTTGTTATCTATCGCCCTATAATTTTTACCTTTAAAACCTGAGGGTTTGCCTAGCACCTCTGGGACTGAGAGTAATGGACGGGAAACAACATGCAATAGAGGTCGAGACCAACACTCATTTTTAATAACCTTACGGGGTGGGATGGGTAGAATATTGATATGATGACCGATGCGCTAATACCACGTGTAGCCCATCTTCGTGGAGTGATTACCAGGTATTGCATTGATGTGATCAGTATTATTATAAACCTAGGACATCTTTTATATGCTTAGCTCGTAATCCTTTTCAAAGTCTAATCTCCTTTACTATTTTCAAACATCTTCATGCTTAAGACTTAAACCCCCTCTTATTTGAGCCTTTACATGTTATTTGCTAATTGTACAAATTCATGAAACCATTTGGCCGTGAACCACACTTGTGGATCCTGAGAGGTGCCCAACACCTTCCCCTTAGGATAATTTCAAGCCGTTACCCGAATCTCTGGTTAGTAACGTAGTTGTAATTGAACCCTTTAGGTGCCCTAAAGCACTGTTAAAATCGTTAGGTGGCAACTCTTCAAAATATGCAAATCCCTTTCCCAAAAGGAACGAGTTGTCCCAACCAATGTCATAAACCCGATTCCGCGAGGAAAAAAGGAAGCGCGATAGCAATGCCGATGCCTGAGCCTGTCCCGCTAGAGCATCTGTGGAAGGAATTTGATCCTGACTAGTAAGGGGATCAACTTATACTGCCCTGGCTGCTGCACGGGCTGGCCCACTACCTCCACCATGGTCTCGACCGCGGCCTTGACCTCTCGCTGGTCTAGCTGGTGGATGATCATCTTGATCGGTAGCGCGAGTCCTCACCAGCTGTGAGAGAAGGAAACAATAGAAATTTAGATTTCCAGTATCAACAAAATGGCACGACAGAATTTCAAGAAAAATGAGATTGTTCCTAAGGGTTCCGCAGCCGCTCGAAGATAAGTACAGACGTCTCCGTACCGATCCACAAGACTCTACTAAACCTGCTCATGACCGTTGGGTCCTATGTAACCTAGGCTTTGATATCAACTTGTCACAATCCCAAATATTAAATCGGCCATGATGGCGCCTATCGTGGAACTAGGCTAGCCAATTCACATATTTACAATTTCTTTCCAAAAACCCCAACACGTTTTCAACATTTCATAAAAATGTATAGAATTTACTGAATCTATTATGCAAAATAAACAGTTAAACAGTCTAAACCATCCCCAAAATCTTGAGTCAACATGTCATGAGCATCTAAGGAATATACCAAAAAGTCTACTATTATAATACAAAACCTCCGAACGAATAACTAAGTACAACATAAGAAGGAAAAAAAAATGTTGCGGACGCTGAACAACTACCTCTATGTCCCAAACTTCGGCTCCGCATAAAATAGATGGCTAAAGCTCGGTATCAGCACTTGTATCTACACACAGGTGTGCAGGGAGTAATGTGAGTACGCCAACTCAGTAGTAATGAAAATAAATCAAGTCTAAGCGGCAAGAAACACATAAAAATCAAATCATCTGTTCACAATATGCACAGCCTTTCTTTTCAACAATATATACATATATATATATGTATGAAATCAACATGCCTTAAAAGACAACTTCAGTAAAATCCTTTGAAAAATGTGTTTTCCAACAATTTCAGAAATAAAAATACTTAAAGAATTTAGTGTAAAATGAAATAAGTCATAAATAGCCCCTCAGGCAAAACATGAATCATAAATCACCCCTCGGGCAGAACATCGCTCAGCACCTCACAGTCACTCAGTATCAGTCCCTCGGGCAACCTCACTATCACTCATGCCTCCCAATCACTCATCACTCGGCACCCGCACCCAATAGGTACCTGCGCTCACTAGGGGTGTGTACAAACTCTGTAGGGGCTCCTTCATCCCAAGGACTAATATCAAGCCACCTCGTGGCATATCATATCCTCACAATCAGGCCATATGCCTCACTCAGTCAGAAACTCTCAAAAGCCCCTCGGGCGTATCAGTAAAACGGGGTACTCAACCCAAAATCATCATTTTATATCTCAAAACAGTGTAAATAAGGCTGAGTTTCGAAATCAGTTAAGCATAACATGACAGAATATAAATCATAAATCAACAGTGAGGAAATAACAGTAAAAAGCCCCCAACGGATCCAAACAAGTCGGCACGAGGCCCCAAACATGGCTTATAGCCAAAATATATCGATAGCTTTGAAACACAATTTAACATATGATTTAGAGTAAGAAATACTCAACTCGATAGTTTTCGCGGAGAGGACCAAGTCCAATCCAAAAATCAGTGCGCGTCACATACTTGTCATCTGACATGTGCGCCATTCTAAAAACAATGAGAAATATGAAGTCAGGGGTTTCATACACTCAGGACAGGATTTATAACCATTACTTAGCTCTACCGGGCCAGACTACTAGTCCGCTATGCTCTTGCCCCTCAAATCGGCTCCTGATTACTCCGAATCTAACTAAACCCAGATTAACATCATCAATATACGCTAAAGGAACAAAACTGAATCGAAGACTATCAATTTATACAAAAATCTCGAAATTCGGCCAAACTCGAGCCTCGAGCCCACGTCTCAGAATTCTATAAAATTTACATCACAAGAATCCTCATCCTCCCACGATTCTACACATACCAAGAACGCCACAATCTGACCACAATTGCCCGCTCAAATCACCAAAAGAATTTTTCAAACATCCTTCCATTTTCCCAACTTTTCTACTTAAAATTCCTCAAATTTCAAGCCTAATCCGTCACAAAATAACATAGAAACGTGTTTATAATCCTGGAACTTACCTCCACTGAAGACCTTTGAATTCCCCCGTAAATTTGCTCTCAAACCAGCTCAACCCGCATGCAACAATGGAAGAAATGACCAAAATTTTTAGCGGAGGCACCTATTTATATTTTCTGTCCAGTTAATCCGCACCTGCAGACAATTACTTGCACCTGCGAAATCCTACTAACAGTCCAAACTTCGCACCTACGAGTCCTTTTTCGCACCTGCGGCTTCGCAGGTACGACCCACGCCTTGCACCTGTGGATTCCTCTAGCCTAGCCTCTTTTCGCACCTGCGCAAGGTTCTTCGCACCTGCGGCCATCACGGCCACACCAGTAAATTCACACCAGCAGCTATTTGCTGCAATTTCCTAAATCCACACCTCCGCTAACCATCTGAAATCCATCTCGAGCCCCTCGGGGCCCCAACCAAACATACCAACACGCCCCATAGCATCATTCAAACTTAGTCGAGCCTTCAAAATACAAAAAACAACGCAAAACACCAAAAACACATAAATTCAAGCATATGAACTTTGAAACTTCTAAGTTTCGCCAATGATGCCGAAACTAACCAAAACACATCCGATTGACCTGAAATTTGCACACATATACAAAATGACATTACAAACATGTTCCAACTTCTGGAATTCCTACGACCCCGATAGCCTATTTTCCATTGCCGACCGGAAATCGCCAAAAACTAACTTTCGCCAAATCAAGCCTAATTCTACACCGGACATCAAAACTTCATTCTGAACACACTCCTAAGTCCCAAATCACCTAACAAAGATATCCGAGCAATAAAATCTGCATTTCGAGGTTGTTTATCAATAAGTCAACTACCAGTTGACCTTTCCAACAATTAAGCTAGTTTAAGAAACTAAGTGTCTCTGTTCTCACCACAACCACTACGGAACTGAACCAACCGACCCAAGACAACATAAATAGTCTAAGAAGCATATGATAAAGCAGAAATGGTGAAAACGGGGATAATCCCACAGAACGACCAGCCGTGTCGTTACACTCAGCCACCAAGTGCTCCACCGGGACCTCCAACCATACTTCCAGCCCCAGCTACCGCCCAACCTACTCAGGCAGCTTAAGGTGGAGATTGAGGAGGTCGAGGTCGTCCTAGAGGGGGAGGCCAGGCCAGGTATTATGCCATTCCTGTCCGTTCAGAGGCAGTTTCTTTCGATTCTTTTATCACAGGTATTGTCCCAGTCTATCATAGAGATGCTTTGATATTATTTGAACTAGGATCTATGTATTCATAAGTGTCTTGTTATTTTTCTCCATATTTAGGGTTATCCCGAGATTCTTTTAGTTTCCCTATTTATGTATCTACTCTTGTGGGAGATTCTCTTATTGTGGACCGCATATATCGGTCATGTTTGATTGCTCTTAGTGGTTTTGAGACCAGAGACAATTTATTATTACTCACCATGGTAGATTTTGATGTTATCTTGGGGATGGACTGGTTGTCACCCCATTAAGCTATTCTTGATTATCACTCTAAGACTATGATGCTGGCTATACCAGGCTTACTGCGATTAGAGTGAGAGGTGCCTTAGTATGCTCCCCGTAGGGTTATTTCATTTCTTAAGGCTCAGCAAATGGTCGAGAAGGGGTGTGATGCGTATTTGGACTATGTGAGAGATGTCAGTATTGATACCCCTACAGTTGAGTTAGTTCCAGTAATGAGGAATTTCCCTGATGTATTTCAAGCTGATCTTCTGTGCATGCTTCCATAGAAAGATATTGATTTTGAAATTGACTTGTCGCCAGGCACTCAGACCATCTCTATTCCTCCTTACCATATGGATCTTTCTGAGTTGTTTATTAGGCCTAGTATTCTCCTTGGGGTGCTCTGCTCTTGTTTGTGAAGAAAAGTGATGGTTTTATGCGTATGTATATTGATTATCGCCAGTTGAACAAGGTTACCATGAAGAACATGTATCCATTACCTCGCATTGATGATTTATGTGACCTTATAGGGTGCAGTGTGTTTTCCAAGATTGAATTGCGTTCAGGATATCATCAGTTAAAGACTCGGGAGCCGGATATCCCGAATACTGCCTTTAGGACCAGATATGGTCATTATGAGTTTCTTGTCATGTCTTTTGGGCTAACAAAAGCCCCAGCTGACTTTATGAATTTGATGCACAGTGTGTTTCAACCTTATCTTTACTCCTTTTCCATTGTCTTTATTGACTTTATTCTAGTGTATTCCCGAACTCGGGGAGATCATGAACAACACCTGAGGACTGTGCTTCATACTTAGAGGGAGAAGAGGTTGTATGCAACATTTTATAAGTGTGAGTTTTGTCTTGAATCAGTGGCATTCTTGGGTTATGTAGTATCAAGTGATGGGATAAAGGTATATCCGAAGAAGGTGGAGGAAGTGCAGAGTTGGCCTAGACCATCATTAGCTACGGAGATCCATAGTTTTCTTGATCTGGCGGGATAGTACTATCGCATTGTAGAGGGGTTTTCATCTATTGTAACACTTATGACCAGGATGACCCAGAAGGGTGCTCCGTTCAGGTGGACAGAGGAGTGTGAAGAGAGAATTCAGGAGCTCAAGGAAGCTTTGACTACAGCCCGAGTATTGGTATTGCCTATAGGTTCGGGGTCTTACACTGTCTATTGTGATTCCTTGCGGATTGGTCTTGTCGCGGTGTTGATGTAGAACGATATGGTAATTGCCTATGCGTCCAGACAGTTGAAGGTGCATGAGAAGAATTATCATGTCCATGATCTTGAGTTAGAAGCTATTGGTCACGCCTTAAAGATCTGGCGCCATTATTTATACGATGAACGGTAAGGTTATTGCCTATGCGTCCAGACAGTTGAAGGTGCATGCGAACAATTATCCTGTCCATGGTCTTGAGTTAGAAGCTATTGGTCACGCCTTAAAGATATGGCGCCATTATTTATACGATGTTCCTTGTGAGATCTTCACTATTCACCTGAGTTTGCATCACATGTTCAAGCAAAAGGATCTTAATTTGCGTCAGTGGACGTGGTTGGAGCTATTTAAGGATTATGACATCACTATATTGTACCACCTAGGTAAACCCAATGTAGTGGCTGATGCGTTGAGTCGTCGAGCGGAAAGTATGGGGAGTTTGGCATATCTTCCAGTAGTAGAGAGACCATTAGCATTGGATGTTCAGGCTTTAGCCTGCCAATTTCTGAGATAGGATATTTCGGAGCCGAGTCGAGTATTGGCTTGCGTGGTCTCTTGGTATTCTGTTTACAACCGTATGAGGGAGCGTCAGTATGATGACCCCCATCTTCTAGTCCTTTAGGACAGGGTTTGGCGAGGTGATGATAGAGATATGACTATTGGTGATGATGGCGTGATGACGATGCAGGGACGAATATGTGTGCCCATGTGGATGGGCTTCCGGAGTTGATTCTTGAGGAGGCCCACAACTCGCAGTATTTCATCCACCCGGGTGCTGCGAAGATGTACCAAGATTTCAGACAATACTATTGGTAAAGGAGGATAAATAATGATATAGTTGGGTTTGTTACTACGTGTCTTAACTATCAGCATGTTAAGTATGGGCATCAGAGACCGGGTGGCTTGCTTCAAAGGTTAGAGATCCCATACTGGAAGTGGGAGCAGATCACCATGGATTTAGTAGTTGGGCTCCCATGGACTTCGAGGAAGTTCGATGCTATTTGGGTGATTGTAGATCGGCTGACCAAGTCAGTGCATTTCATCCCAGTGATGAGTACTTACTCTTCAAAGAGGCTGGCTGAGATTTACATCATAGAGATTGTCTGCCTTCATTGTGTCCCAGTTTCCATCATTTCAGACAGAGGTACATAGTTTACATCATGGTTCTAGAGAGCCGTAAAGCAGGAGTTGGGTACTAGGGTGGAGTTGAGCACAACATTTCACCCTCAGACGGACGGGTAGTCCGAGCGCACGAGTCATATTCTAGAGGATAGGCTTCGTGCTTTTGTGATGGAGTTTGGAGGGTCATGGGACCAGTTCTTGCCACTTGTGGAGTTTTCCTATAACAACATTTATCAGTCCAGCATTCAAATGGCACTATAAGAGGCTCTGTATGGTAGGCAGTGTCAGTCCCCAATAGGTTGGTTTGAGTCGGGCGAGGCCCGATTGTTGAGTACAGACTTGGTCCAGGATGCCCTCGATAAGGTTAAGGTGATTCAGGATAGACTTCGCACAACCATGTCCAGACAGAAGAGTTATGCGGACTACAAGGTTCGTGATTTAGCATTCATGGTTGGAGAGCGAGTCTTGCTTCGAGTACCGCATATAAAGGGCATCATGAGGTTCGGGAAGAAAGGCGGGCTGAGCTCGAGGTACATTGGTCCTTTTGAGGTATTACGGCGTGTTGTGGAGGTTCCTTATGAGATTGATATACCTCCCAGCCTAGCAGAAGTTCATCTGGTATCCACGACCTATGCTCTGAAAATATCACGATGATCCGCCTCATGTGTTGGATTTTAGTTATGTCCAGTTGGACAAGGATCTATTTTATGTTGAGGATCCAGTGGCTATCTTGGACAGGCATCTCAGAAAACTAAGGTCAAAGAACATTGCTTCAGTAAAGGTCCAATGGAGGGGTCAGCCGGTCGAGGAGGAACTTTGGGAGACCGAGTGGGATATGCACAACCTTTATCCTCATCTTTTCACAGCTTCAGGTATGTCTCTCTGCTCGTTTGAGGACGAATGATTGTTTTAAGAGTGGGAGGATGTAACGACATGGTCGGTCGTTTTGAGAGTTATAGCTCCGACCGCCTATTAACTACTTCCCTCATATCTAATTCTACTATTTTGTGGTTTCGGGAGGGTTCGTATTGGTTTTTGAAGGGAATTGAGACACTTAGTCTCTTATTTGGTAGCTTAAGTTCAAAAAGTCGACTGTATGTCGACTGAAGTGTAACGACATCGGATTCAAATTTTGATGGTTCTGTTAGCCCCGTTAGGTGATTTTGGACTTAGGAGCGTGTCCGGAATGTGATTTGGAGGTCCGTAGTAGATTTAGGCTTGAATTGGCGAAAGTTGAAATTTTGGTGATTTTGGTCGGCAGTACAAATGTTGGTATCAGGCTCAGAATGGAATTTCTAAAGATGGAATAGGTTCGTAGTGTCATTTGTGACTTGTGTGTAAAATTTTAGGTCATTCGGACGAGATTTGATATGTCTTGACGTCGTGTATAATGCATGTTTTTGATGTTGTTCGATGTGGTTTGAAGGCTCGAGTAAGTTCGTATGGTGTTTTAGGAGTGGTTGGTAACTTCGGTTGAGGTCTCGGGTGCGTAATGGGTGAAAACATGGACTTAGAGGATTTTTATAGTATGCTGGTTCTGGTATTTTCGCACAGCGGTGGGGGAACCGCAGGTGCGGGGCCGCATGTGAGGATGACCAAGAGTAGTAGCGGAAATTGGGAAGGTGGTCTAGGATCGCAGGTGCAAGATGAGTTTCGTGTCTACGATGCCCGCATATGTGAGTAAGGGCACGCATGACCGGTATGGGACAACAGAAGCGGACAATGGTCCGTAGGTGCGCACTCACAGGTGCGACATCTTGATCACAGGTGCGGACTCTGGAGTTTAATGAAAACTCGCAAATGCGGAGTCCCGGCTGCAGAAGCGGGACCGCAGATGCGGTTCTGGGATCGCAGAAGCGGAAATCGCTAGGCAGAAAAAAGGGCATTTTTGAGGGTTTGAGTTCAGAGGACCGCGAATTTTCAAGAGTTTTTCGGAGGAAATCATTGGGTAAATATTCCTAACACTATATTGATTATATTTCATTAATCTATTGTTGTATTATTCATCCAATTCTTTGCATTAACTTTGATTCCGTTCGTTAGATTAGTTTCTTTTAGTTGTATTTGTGTTATGTAATTGGTTTTGATTAGATTTGGGTCATTCAGATTCGGAAACTCGTGGAAAAAGCGTAATTTTGGATTGATTGAGCTTGGTTAGAGATATGTGGCTTGCCTAACCTTGTATGGGGGAACCTCCCCATAGGATTGGTACTATTGTTGTTATTTGAGCACCATGTATGTGAGGTAACGAGCACGTACACGGGTTGTTTGTTGTAAAACCCGATTTTCATTAAAAAGCAAATTTGTCTTTCCTCTTATTTGAACTTATTAACTCGTGTAGCATTATGCTAGACTAACAAAGCATGCCTATTTGCCTTAACTTTTTGCTTGAACTACGTGCAACATGCCTAGTTGTTTTACATGCCTTTTCTTAGCTTACACTTAGGATAAATTGTGAGAGACAGTGCTATGAATTTTGAATTTTGTCGTTTCGATAGTTACTTTGGGACTACGAAACAGTATTCTGGGAGATCCCCCTATCTTACATATTTACTTTTGGATGATGGGACGTTAGTCCGGGAGATCCTCCTGCACATTTACGTTTGGGACTACGAGACGATATCCCGGGAGATCCTTAGTTGAACTGCTACGTTCTGAGCTATTTTTTCCATGATTTATTCATTGTTACATTTTAGTCTTTATTAGTGTGGTATCACTTTTGTTTTGCTTCATTATATATTTATATATATGTTCCGGTACGGCCCTGACATGACCTCGTCAATACTCGACCGAAGTTAGGCTTCGCACTTACTGGGTACCATTGTGGTGTACTCATGCCCTTCCTGCACATGTTATTCGTGTGTAGATCCAGGTACCTCTCGTGCGCCTCATTATTAGTCTAGTCGCAGCAGCCTACCTGAGACTTCAAGGTATATCTGCACGCGCCCACAGATCCTAGGAGTCCCCTCTATCCTTTATAATGTTTTTCCTTCTTACCTCTCTAGACTATGCATAGGAGATAGCTAGACAGATTTTCATAGAGCTTGTGACTCGTGATTCCGGGTTTTTGGAATTGTTGTGTATATTCGTGTCACGACCCGATTTTGGAATGGTGATGGCGCCTGTCGTAGAACCAGGCAAAGCGCCCATTATATCTAAGCTAAACTCAATTTCCAGTAAAAATACAATTTTAAAACGAAATTATTGATAATACAAATAATCTGAAGTTTTGAAACAATATCTGAAAAAAAATTTAAAATCTCCAATCCCGGATCCAGTGTCACTCAGTCATGAGCTACCATAACATAAAGCAAGGAAAATGAGAAATGTACAACATAGTCTCAAAATAATGAACAACATGTAAAATACAAAAGAGAACACGAGGTCGCGATAGCCAGTTGCTACCTCGACGACACCGATGAAACTCTGACAGCTGCTCAGTATCCACTACCGGGTCCCGGTGTACCAAGATCTGCACACAAAGTGCAGGGGGTAACGTGAGTACACCAACTCAGAAGTAATGAACCCAAACTATGGGCCGAGAGGTAGTGACAGACTAAACCTTAGAATTTACAATAGACAGTATACAAAAATTAGACATGCTAACAGTTTATCAGAATGAGTAAATATGCCAAGTATGCCAGTGTACTCTACATGCTACCATAAAGAAAAATGTATGAAACCAGTGTGGATATGCACATAGTGTTCACAACCCTCACACAGCAGTCCACTCAGTACCGTATATGTCTCTCAGGCCCAGGGAAGGTCCATCCCGGAAGGTACATAATCATCGGTGACCGTTGTCACTCCGTATTGAGGAAAAAGGCCAATCCAGCCCCACGGCGAAAGTCCATCTCCGGAATAAAACACTCGGACACGATCCATGCCCAGGGACGATCCATCCCTCACATAATATCCACTTAGGACACGATCTATGCCCAGGGAAAATCCATCCCTCAACATCAATGCGCTCACTGGGAGTGTAAAGACTCCGGAGGGGCCCTAGTGGCCCAAATGCCATATCAAGCCAACGAAGGCATGATTTAAGTATGGATGTGTTGTGCAGTCCGATCTCATAAGTGTATCAATAACAAGCTCTCCGCCTTACTCAGTCATTACACTCCAGTCTCACTCACATGGATCACAGATGCATCCATCAACCCGAAACAATGATAAATATGTATATAATTAACAATACTAAGACTGAGGTATGAGGTGATATGCTATAACAAGACTGAGTATATGGAATCAATTATATAAAAAAATGAGAAAGTAATATACGACCACTCGGGTCTCAGCATTTTCGGCGTGAAGCCTAGAATTTATACTTAACATGATTTCTAACAGGTTCACAATTACTACATTAATAGAAAAGCGGATATCGATCAGTAATAGCTACTAGACAAATGCCATGGGATAAGCCAGGCCACAAATACTCGGTGCACGTGCCCATCACTTGGCATGTGCGTCACCTCATTTATAGTCATAAATCCTTTAGCTTGGGGTTTCGAACCGTCAGAATCAAGTTTGGAAACGTTACTTACCTCAAAACCGGCTAAAAAGCTAACCATCAATGCCTTTACCTCTGGACTCGGCCTCCGAGTGCTCCAAATATACCAAATATCAAATTCATATCATTATAATATGCCAAGGAATGAAACCCATTCAAAAATTACAAAATTTACCCAAAAATCCCGAAATTGGACAAACCCGACCCCCGAGCCCATGTCTCGGAACTCGATAAAATTTACACCACAAGAATCCCCATCCTCCCATGAATCTATACATACCATGACACTGAAATAGGAGTCCAATTGACCCCTCAAATTCCCATTTTAAGGTCTCTAAATCACAAGCCCTAATTACCTATTTTTAGCACTGATTTTCCCCAATTTTCGCCATTAATCAGACCTTTAATCACATATAAACGAGTTTTAAGTCAAAAATCCTTACCTCAATGAAGAACGATTGATTTCCCTCTTCAAAAACCCTTCAAAAGCTTTAAACCCAAACAAAAATGGTGAAAGAATGACCAAACTTTGCTTAAGGGTTCTTTTTATATGTTCTGCCCAGCGATGACCGCACCTGCAGTCCTTTTCTCGCACCTGCGGACCCGCATCTGCTGTCCCAGGTGCGCAGGTGCGCGTGTTACTTAAGGGGACAAAACTCGCACCTGGGATAAAAACCTTGCACCTGCGGATCTTCTCCAGCCTACCAAGAATCCGCACCTGCGCCCCTTGTCCGCACCTGCGGCTTCCGTTCTGCAGGTGCGGCCACACCAGAAACATTGCACCAGCAGCTTAGCAATTTTTCCAACTCGAAATCCTCCGATGGCTATCCGCAATCATCTCGAGACCCTCGGGACCCCAACCAAAAACACCAAAAATTCCCATAACCTCATTCAAACTTAGTCGAGCCTTCGGAACACAAAACAATGCAAAAACACTAAAATCACCTCAAATTGAAGCCTATGAACTTTAAAACTTCTAAATTTCACCAAGGATGCGGAAACCATGAAAAACACATAAGATTGACCTGAAAATTTGCACATATATCCAAAATGACATCACGAACCTGCTCCAACTTCCGGAATTCCATTCCGACCCTGCTAGCCTATTTTTCCCTGCCGACCGGAAATCGCCAAAAACTAACTTTTGCCAATTCAAGCCTAATTCTACACCGAACATCAAAACTTCATTCCGAACACACTCCTAAGTTCCAAATCACCTAACAAAGCTATCAAAGCTATCAAAGCTATAAAATCCACATTCCGAGGTCGTTTATCCAATAGTCTAATGTTGGTCCAAAACACACACACAAATATACGTGGTCGTAGCAGGTAATATAATGTTAAATCGAATGTCGAACCCACAGGGACTTGCATAAAGTACTTATTGAATCACTCTAATTGTTATTAAATCGAGCCAAACCAAAATCCAGGAATGTAACTAATTTATACTACGATTCTATAAACTAACTAATTATCAAGTGACAAGAATATTGTTGTGTGTATTCAGTAGAGATATATATTCCAGGGTTGTGATCAATTCACCACTCGTATTGCATTCTAATTAACTTTCTCTTTTGTATAATTCACTCAGGGTTGCTAATTAATCGACAATTGCTCTCGTAGCCTTCTCTCGAAGTACTACTCGCCTGTTCTCAATAGATTAACGCCTATATTCCAATGAAATTAATCTATTAGAACACACTAAGATTACGATGTTTAATTAAGCACGGTGACTAGGTATATTCCTATCCTAACCACAAATCCGCTCCCTGAAAGGTTAAGATCGTGCTCTCTTCAATTCTTCTCTAATTTATATACGGATTTCCCAAGCATAACATAGATAGCATATAGAACCTAATTGCTGGCCAAACAATCAAGCAATTAAACGCAGAATTTATGAGACTTCTAATTTGGGACAAACCCTAAACGTGTAGGAGACTTCTAATTAAACTGGGAAACACTTAAAATCTTCAAAACTCAGAATTTACCGGACCAAGGACCCCGGGCGTTAAGCCCCAAACGCCCAGCTATAGCCTGGGTAGGCCAGACGTTTGGGCTTTAACGCCCCATTAACACCTGGGCATGGCTGACGTTTGGTGTCTACCGCCCCACTAACGCCTGGTTAAGCTAGGCTTTTGGGCCAAAATGCCCGGCTATGGCCCGAGTCACTCCTTTTTGACTCTTGAGCATATTTTTGACGTTTATGCACCCATTTAGCTCAGCTACCATCTCCAATTCACCTACACATGAAATAGACTCCATTATGCACATAGAACGTGTATTTTTATCACAAAATCACATAAAATGTAAGGTACAGAATGCTTAAAACTATGGATTCTAGCCACGCATCAACACCCCACACCTAGACTCTTGGTCGTCCTCGAGCAATATCCTTCAACACATACACATTTCATTAACAAAGAGTATTTTACTTTTCAATCACACACATTACCCCTTAACTATGATCGATACCAGCAATCAAGTATGAACATAAAAAATTTCACATTCTTTCCCTTCTTTGAACATACCCAACTATAATAATTTAATCAATCACACGAATCAACCTAATTGCAACCACCCAACCTCAAAGGTCGACTTGCAACTACTAAGCCCTCTCAATTCATGCACCTACCCAACAAGAAAATTACAATATTACCAATCGTTTATGAGATCATATGCCCTCACCATCAACAAAAGAGTGAATATAACTAATCAACACATTCAAATATGCTTTTGAACATTATTTAAGGACATCACACACTTGAACAATTTCACTCACTCTCACAAAGAATTCATATGCATCCCGTGGTCATACCATAAGCTTGCATGTAGTGTGGATCTCCACTAATTCAAGTTAGCCAAATCTAGGATCAATTAGGACTTTTAAGGTTGTAATGTAGGCTAAGGGATGGGTAGGATATATTTAGGAATAGTGACTAACCCTCATAAGCACTTTAATACACTACCTTCACAAATCAACACATATTCTTCTCAACCAATTCTCTTGCCACAATTCCTCTTCAACATAGCCCTTTTTCAACTAAGCATTTCTATATTTTCACTAGCACAAATTAATAAAAATTGGAGGTGTGTATCTTTTTGTACATACTTTTACTATCATTTTTATTTTTAATTCCTACACACACTACATACATGAAGATTCAATGGCTAATGATTTTTGAATACAATTTTTATAGCACAGGCCTTTCCATGGCTCCCCTCAATAGTTAATCCCCCATATCCCACCTTACTTCTTTTAGAGACTAGGTGCCTTAGGAGGAAAAGGTGAAAAATTCTCAATTTAAGAACAAAATAGGGGTACGGCTTGTAATGTGGGTACCAACGAAAAGGTCAAACGGCTCAAAGGGGCTAGCAATGGAAAATTAAATTCTTATGTGACAAGCACATCCTTGATCAAACAAGAAAATGCCTATGTCATCCCCTAGAATAGTATAACCTACAATTTTGCTTCGATTAACACAGGGGGAAAGTTCTAGACTACACTGAAAATCACAAAAACTCACTCACACATTGCACATGACTCAATCACAAAGTTTTTATTCAACTCTCAAGTCAAGCAAACACGCAAATTTGAGAGAATTAAGAATTATCGCACTATGTAGCATACAAGTCACACAACTAGGCTAAGCCGTCACAAAATAGGTTATTTCTTTTTTCTCAGGCATCACATGTCAAACCAAATATAAGGGAAAGTGGCATGTATGTCATAACCTAATATGTCAGCATCAAACATGTCATAGGGTATTTCAGAGTATCTCGGTTTCTTCCTAACTACTCTAAAAGAACAAAAATAATTTAAAGTACCCGGTTCAAGTTACACCTTTGGAAAAGAACCGTGGTCCAAAGAAAAACCAAGGGGGAATTACTACACTACCTAAAACAAAAATCTTTTTTGTATTTTCTTTAGACTTACTTCCCTCAAGAGAACTGTCTAGGAGAGCCATCGTCTGGAAAAGTCCACATATTTATATAAAAAAAAACAACTACAACACTTAAAAGAAAAATCATTTACTATCATGAATACAAAACTACAACACGACACCACATATGGTACAACAATTCCACAATACGTATGTATAACACCCCACACTTAATTCATACAGTGTCCTCAGTGCATCATATATGGACAAAACAAGTAATAGAAGCAAGGTACAAGAACTCCCTGGTCATTCAGCGTCCTCTTTATCTGACGCTCTCCATTCCTCCTCATGCACATCTTCTTCATCATCTTCCTCATCTGAGCACATCGGCTCTGCATCAGAATCGTCAGGTGTGTTGATATCCTCATCATCTAGGAGCCTGTATCCCTCACCCGCTCCAATCATCTACTGAGTGTGAGCATTGAGCGGGTATCTCTGATCCAACTCATCTCTCTCATCAACTGACGTTGGCCGACCTCCTATTCGCAACTACAAATTCATCATCCCATAAAGATGGGCCATGAAGCTATCGTCCCACACATTGTGCTCTGCAGTGGTCAATGAAAACTGTTCCTTCAATATTAAGCCAGTGATATCAGTCTCTCGTGCAAGTTGACCATGGGTATGGTCAAAGTTGGGATCAACCGCCACATTCTCATTTAGCAGGAACTGAGTCAGGAAATTTGGGAATGGTATTCGATCGATTCTATTGGTAGAACGCACCAAACCCATTTGATAGCGCATCAGATGGCCCACATTCACTCTCTGCCCCATCATGAGGAAGTAGAGCACACAAATCCTCTCTCAGCTAATTAAGGTGTCATGATTGCATGTTAGTATCCGTGCATTAATCACTTTAAGCCACACCTGGGTTTCAGTCTTTATTTTCTTCTTGGGAAACCTTTAATGGCAATTTATGGCTCTATCCCAAATCCAAGCAGCCCTGGACTCAACCCCATACAGTGTGTGCCTCACCTCTCTATAGTTGGAATGGCGGATGAGTTGCTTTAGAGGCTCCACCGGAACATTTGGTGCACCTAGAAAATCGCATATGGCCTTGGCCGAAAAATCCACCAAGTGCCCACAAATTGGCACCAATCCGTCCTTGTCCTTAGGGTCGAACACTACATAGAATTCCCGGACTAAGTTAAGGTTGATGTGACCATTGTGCCTGAACACGTATCCCAAACCAAACTCATGGACGCTCCTCCAAATCGTTGGGAATTTTGTTCTCAGACTCATGGACGCTCCTTCAAATCTATCTAGGATTTACCACCGCTGAGGAACAAGAATGACGTGATGAGTTTCTTGGGACGTCTCAACTATATCAACCGCTTCATAGCCCAATCAACAGTGATATGTGAGCTAATTTTCAAAATGCTGAAGAAAGATGCCATGACCAGCTGGACTGAAGACTGTCAGAAGGATTTTGACAAAATCAAGAAGTACCTATCAACACCACCAATCCTAGTCCCACCAAAACCTGGTAGGCAATTACTACTTTACCTTTCCGTATTATATGGGGCTTTCGATTGTGTCTTAGGGAAACATTATGAGATAGGGAGAAAGGAACATGCTATGTATTATCGAAGCAAGAAGTTCACACCTTACGAAGCACGGTACTCTCTACTGGAACGCACTTGTTGTGCTCTGACATGGATAGCCCAGAAATTGAGGCACTACTTTTGTGCTTATACTACATATCTCATATCGAGGATGGATCCTCGAAATTACATCTTTCAGAAACCTATGCCTACGGTAAAGATGGCCAAGTGGAAAATATTGTTGAGTGAATTGGATATCATCTATGTAAATCAGAAGGCTGGCAAGGGACAAGCATTATCAGATCATCTTGCCGAAAATCCTGTGGGAGGGAATACGAACCACTGAAAACGTATTTTCCTGACGAAGAGGTGTCATTCGTAGGAGAGGATATCGTTGGCCTACGATGGCTGGAGAATGTTTTTTGACGGAGCTGCAAATTTCAAGGTAGCTTGTATCAGAGCCGTCTTGGTATCAGAAACCGGTCAACACTACCCGGTGTGTGCAAAACTCAGGTTTCCATGCACCAACAATATGGCGGAATATGAAGCCTGCATATTAGGGCTCAATTTGGTCGTCGACGTGAATGTTCAGGAATTGGTGGTGATTGGTGATTCAGACCTGTTGTTGCATCAGGTACAAGGAGAGTGGGCTTTAAAGAATACCAAGATACTACCATATCTGCATCACGTATAAGAGATGATGAAGATTTTCACGAAGATAGAGTTCCGACATGTCCCTAGAACCCAGAATGAATTTGCAGATACAGTGGCTACTTTGTCCTCTATGATACAACACTCGGACAAGAAATTCATCGATCCCATTCCGCTGAGAATTCATAATCGACCAGCTATTGTGCTTATGTTGAAGAAGAAACAGATGGAAATCCATGGTTCCACAATATCAGGGAATATTTGGCAAAAATAGAATATCCAGAGCACGAAACCACACTCCGAAACGCACACTGCGGACATGGTTCCACAATATCAGGGAATATTTGGCAAAAATAGAATATCCAGAGCACGAAACCACACTCCGAAACGCACACTGCGGACATGGTTCCACAATATCAGGGAATATTTGGCAAAAATAGAATATCCAGAGCACGAAACCACACTCCGAAACGCACACTGCGGACGTTGTCCAACCATTTTTTCCAAAGCGGAGGAATTCTATATAGAAGAACTCCTGATCTAGGACTATTACGGTGTGTTGACGCCAAAGAGGCTTCCACATTTGTTGAAGAAATACATGCCGGAACCTGCGACCCACATATGAATGGTTTCGTCCTAGCCAAGAAGATACTCAGAGCCGAATACTTTTTTATGATTATGAAAACATACTGGATCCGATATGTCCAGAAATGTCACCAGTGCCAGATACACGCAGATATGATACGTGTGCCGCCAAATGAACTCAATGCAACAAGTGCACCTTGGTATTTTGCTTCCTGGGGAATGGATGTCATCGCCCCAATCGAACCCACCACTTCGAATGTGCACATGTTCATTTTAATGGCCATTGATTATTTCACAAAATGGGTTGAATCTGCATATTACAAAGTTGTAACCAAGAAAGTTGTCGCCGGTTTCGTCAGGGATTGTATTGTCTGTCGATTCAGGGTTCCAAAATATATCATCACCGACAATGATGCCAATCGCAACAGTGATTTGATGAAATCAATGTGTGAAACATTCAAAATCAAGCACAAGAACTCCACAGCATACAAGCCTCAAATGAATGGAGTTGTAGTGGCTGCCCAACAAGAACATCAAGAAGATACTAAACAAAATGGTGGAGAAGCACAAACAATGGCATGAGAAGTTACCATTCACTTTTTTGGGATACCGTACTACATTCCACACATCAATCGGTGCAACTCCTTACCTATTGGTCTATGGTACCGAAGTCGTCATCCCCGCCGAGGTGGAAATTCCTTCTATGAGAATCATACAAGAAGGTGAACTCAGTGATGAAGAATAGATAAGAAGTCGTTATGAGAAATTAGATCTCATCGACGGGAAAAGGATCAATGCAGTGTGTTATGGTCAGCTTTATTAGAACAGAATGTCCAGAGCTTTCAATAAAAGGGTCAAACCTAGACAGTTCACACTAGGGCGGCTGGCGTTGAACGGATCTTTCCACATCAAGATAAAGCAAAAGGGAAATTCTCACCCAACTAGCAAGGCCATGCTGTCACGCCCCCATTTTTCCCCTCGCGGAAATAGGGGTTTCGACATTTAATGAGACAACACCCTTCCCTTTTGGTATGGGTTATGAGATTGGAAGAGTCGCTACTTATGGTGCGTTTGGGCACCTAAACCAAATAACTCATAAAACTAGTTTACATTACCAGAGATCAGGTAAGGGCTCAAAATTACCTTGAGGGGAAAGTGTTAGGCACCCCTCGAGGTCCACAACAGTGGGTCCCGACCGAACTTAATTAAACGAATTAGTCATTAAAGGAAAATATAGCAATTTAGACAACTATTATTTTAAAGAAGGAATTAAAGGGGTCCTAAGTTTCTTAGTCTATAGGATCATTTCCTTGCAATACTTGGTAACTTTCCCCAAGTTGGGGTGCTACATATAGTATTAGCGCACAGGTCATCATCTCCTTTACTGCCATTAACTATCTTTCAGTTATTACCTAACTGTTCTTATAGCTTCTAACTCGTGCTTTAAGCCTGCACTACCCGTCCCTTATCTATGGTCATGGAGGTGTTTATGACCTCTATTTAAGGTAGTTATAGACTGACCTATGTTGCTTAAAAATGAGAAAGCTAAGCGACAGACAAAAGTTCAGATAGGAATGTCACATAAGAGCAAATAGGGGATCATGTTAACCTCAACAAGTAAACAGCAAATGCACGCATTTCAGATAACTTTTATTAGTTTAATATCCTATAGACATGATATCTAGATGAGCATAAACATAATATAAGACAACAGTTTATTAGAACGAGTATCGGGACCTACTGGCTTGCCTACTTATTTTGGTTAATACTCTGAATCTGGGCAGACTTCACGCGATACTAAATCACAGTTCTTTTTTTTAGCCCCGGAATTCTTAATAATCCTACAGGCTTGCCTAAGTGATAAACAGAACAAAATCCTATAGGCTTGGTATCTAAACTGTTAATTATAGACCTATAACAACGAGTTACTGATTTTAACAGACAAGCTTTTATCCTTTGGACCTTATAGGCATGCTTTCTTATTTGCATAATTAGTTAACTCATATAGGCATGATTTCTACGTGTTATAACTGATTTCACCCTATTGGCATGTTATCCATTAGTTTAAATCCTATAGACATGCTTTCTAGTTTTTGAAATTGATTTTTTTATCTCCTATAGGCATGGTATATAAATTGAAACCGGTTTTTATCTCCTATAGGCATGATATATAAGTCGTATGTGGGTAGAATTTTAAGCAACTTTCTAGGAAGGTTATTATTCAAACAGATAGAATCATATAACATGGTCACTAATGCATGTATGTTATAAAATATGTACGGATCCTATAGACACTATTTCTAATGCAAGGGGTCTATAAACAAGACTTCTAGTTATGTGCGTAAATCACAGAAAAAAACCATTAGAAAAACCTATAGGCAGGATCTCTAAGCAAGTAGTAGCATTCACATGATTCAACCAACATAATAGACCTATAGGCAGGATTTCTACCAAAAGATTGTACAAAGATATATAGAAAAGCCTCCCCAGCTTTTACTAATAACCCCAGATCTGTTATTACATAGATTATTACAGCCTAATATGAATAAATTACATAGCAGAATTCATTACACTATAGGGAGCCTTAGCAGGCCCAGTGAACCCGGGAACCAAGCCTTCTAATCGTAACCACTTTGAAGCACATCATAGGGATTAATAGCATATTAGAACCAGGTTTCCAGTTTGTCAAAGTTCTCAAAGGCCTTAGGAGACCCAGGGCAATGCTCACACAAGAAACACATTCATAAGGTAGTTCAAGAGATTGGAAAACCAATCCCTAGTGTGTGAGAGTTCAAAGGAGTCTCAAGTGGACCCTAGGAAGTGCTCACACTGGAGTGGTTGGGAACCTTAATGACTAGGAGCAGGATTTTTAAAAAATCAGTACATAAAAGGGATAAGGGCCAGGTTTTAAAACAGTTGGATATAAGAAGAACCAGGATTCAGAACATAGAGTTGCAGGCAAAACTACAGAAAGAGGACAAACATAATTCATGCTCAAACATATAGCTCAAATAAATTGAAGTCTAGTGAAGTTAAATATTTAGACTAGTATTTATCATAGAAGCAGTTAGGCAAAGCAATTGAGTTGGTCAGATACATGAAATAAATAGACAGGGCAAGGAAATTAAGCAACAAATTTACTAATTATATGTTCATAGTATGCAAAGTTCAGAATAGGTATAGAATTAACAAACAGTGCATGAATCAAATTGAACCTTAGACTAACCTATGAGAGGATTCATATTATTCGAGATAACTTAGTCCTAAGTTAACAGTGTTACTAAATGAGATCATATAATCATTTTAAAGACAGAATTGATACAGGCTAGTCAAGAAAAGTATAAAGAATGAAATTGTAAAGGTTAGGGCATACCAGTTAGGGGAGAAAGTAAACAGGAAGATGAAAACAGTTGGAATCCAAGAGTCTAGCCTTGGCTTTCAACCGGCTAGACAATGCAGCAAATCAGAGTGATAGAAAGAACTCAAGTGTGTGTAACTGTAGGTTTGTAAGAGTGAGCTTAGTCTCAGCGTGTGTTCTAAAATCATAACAATGAAAGTTTTATATAGCACATAGTAGAGTTTACCAAATAAGGCAGGCAAATCAATCGGCACACAAATAAGGTATGCAAAAATCAATCAATCAATCAATCAATCAGGGCTAACGGAAATAAGTTGACAGTAAGTGTAACTCAAATTAAGGAGATTTTTTCAAGGAGTAAATCAGTAGACAAGATTGAGGCTAAATAAGGCAAGTAGTAAATCCATAGATCATTTACAGGTCGGTCAAAACAATCAAAACCCTGAAATCAAGCGAACAATATAATTAAGGAAAATAGTACAAGATACAAATCACATATAATGAAAGAATAGGTAAAAATCTTTTCAGAGAGATATCAATTTTAAAAGGAAAGCACAATTTTTGAACCCTAATTAAGCAAGTAAATAAGTTAATCAATTTAATTGACAGAGCCACAGTAAACGGCCAAAACATGTAACCCATAGTCAAATAATAAAAGAACCTAAGGTATAAAGAGATAGAGATTAAACTCAGTCGAAAAAGTAAAGGAAGAAATCCAGAGTTAACACTTCAATATTTTCAAACATTTTAGAGAAACATAAAAAGATGAAACCCTAGAACATAAAGACATAGAGTTGAAACTCAACTAAAACCATTTGAATAGGTAAAGGAAGAAAATCATAGTTAAACACTTAAACGTTTTAATACACTTTTTGCAGAAACTTCTTAAAAATTGAAACCCTAGCTTTTAGGGAAAAACGAAAATCGGTTGACAATAATAGGAAAATATAGCAGAATCTTAAAGGAAAAGCAACAAACAAACTCAAACCACTTAAGATCTAAAGATATCTGAACTGATTTAGCCAGAAATAGTAAAACCTAAGAAGAGGTGAGAAAAATCTGGTTTGAACCAGAGATTTGAAGCCATAAACACGAAGATATTAGTACTTACAAACATAAGAGTCAACACGGACGGATTCATCGAGAAAACAAGGGATTTGAACCAAGTCTGTTCGAATCCCTTTGGGATTCCCTCAAGCAGCATGAAAATCGAAACACCTGTAGAGGTAGGAGGCTGGATAAAGCCTAGAATTGAAGAAATAAACCATGAATCGAAGGGGTTTTCACGACGGCATACTAGGGTTAGGAGGAGGGTAAGAGAGAGAAAATAAGAGGGAAAGGGTTTCAAGGGCGGCAGATTTTGTAAAATGAGTAAGGTTAGGGGGTCGTTGGTTAATTAAAAATGGAAGGTTGATTCAGGGTCGTTGATCTTTTCAGATCAACGGCCAGGATTAGATGTAGGCTAGGGCGAGTTATGGACGGGTAGGGTAATTGGGTTAGGGTATTGGGTATTGGGTATTGCGGTAATTGGGTTAGGATAATTGGGCTGGGTAGGCTATTTGGATATCGGGTAGGTCCGCAAATTTAATTGAAGAGGGGCTATGTTTTAAATACCCACTTAATTTAATAAAATAATTTATAAGAATAGTTAATAAATGATGAAAACATGCTATTTATGCATGAAAATGATTCAAAATAATTACTTAGTATTATAAAAATATAAAAGGTCATTTTCGTATAAAATAAAGTAATTATGCACACACATGGGCTACAAATATAATTATGCATATAATAATTAAGGCTTAATATAATATAGATGATAAAAATTAAGCAATAAAATTATTATAAAATTATCTGTGATGCAATTTATAATTATTTGGACAATAAAAGAATGGAATAAAGTAATAAAAAATCCTTTTATAATTACAGAAAATTATGGAAAAATATGAATTGATGGTCATGCATTGTTTTGAAGGTATATATGCTTTTTAAACATAATATAAGAAACAATTGGGTATCAACACTTATATGGTTCACAGGGTTTTAACAAGAGGAGCACCCATACTCACAGAAATGGATGGAGAAATTTTGCCAAAGCCTATCAATCCAGACGCAGTCAAAAGATATTATGCTTAAACTATTTTCTTTTCTTCATATGATGTAACTGAACTACACTTGACCTGATTCCCGTTTAAGAGGGGATACATAGCGGCCCTGTGGGTTCGGTCACAATTCAATAAAATTATTTGTTTCTCTATAATCAGGACCGGGACATAATTTATAGAAGGACCCTCAAAATCCCAAAGCACGTCTAGCCAACGACACTATACGTGGAATAGCCAGAAGTTCATATAGATAACTAGGGCACCTCAAAATTCTGTATCAAGAAAGTCACAATGTCTTTAATAATGTCACAGTTACTGGTCCATCTAATTGACTTTTAAATCGCATATTACTCTGTTTTGAATAACTATGCACACATATTTTTAAAAAACTTTATTTTTTTAGCCAAGTGTTACCCATGGTGACTCGAACAGGACTCTAGTGCGGAGCGGAGGAAAGCAAGCAGACAAAGGCACAAACCAACCTCCCCCGCAAAAACTCACGATTTTTCTTTGGATGAAAGAACAAGGAACAACCACAAGTACATGCACACCTTAGAATCATTATCTCCATAATGACAAATTCGCCAGACGCAAATATATCTCCAGCTAAGAAATATTCCACCCTTACTTACTACTTGTCCATTTGCATGAGACTAAGCACTATCTCAAATATTGCATGAGGCTAAGCCCTACCTCATTATTTGCATAAGGCCAAGCATTCCCTTCCGTTTGCATGAGACTAAGCACTGTCTCAAATCTTGCATGAGGCTAAGCCATGCCTCCTTATTTGCATAAGTCTAAGCATTGCCTTCTGTTTGCATGAGACTAAGCATTGTCTCGAATCTTGCATGAGGCTAAGCCTTGCCTCCTTATTTACATAAATCTAAGCCCTGCCTTCCCATTGCATGAGACTAAGTGATCACGCTCAACTATGTCTTCTATAAAGACTAAACGAGCGTTGCAAATATAAATCTGGGGTATTAAGCCCAAAGTCGATCCCACGGAGAACTGAACGTATCAATTGAGTTTATAAAATACTAAACTGGTGTTTAATCAAGTTTCTCAAGACTTTTAAATATCAATTTGTGTTGCTTAACTAATTCTACTAACAAAATAATCAACTAGTAATTAACTAACAGTTTAATGTAAACAATAATAATAAAGGTCTAAGGTGATGGTTTACCCCGTTGGTGAATTCTTTCTCGGATACTTCTTACAGCTTAATTAATCGTCTCTATCAATCAT
>ML396120.1:0-44128 GCA_005239525.1 Nicotiana knightiana | reverse complement strand
ATATATATATATATATATATATATATATATATATATATATATGTTAATTATATATAAGAGTCAACACTCGATTTGCAGGTATGATTCGCGATCGAGGGAAGCTTTATGTTAATTATATATAAGAGTCAGCACTCGAATCGCAGGTATGATTCGCGATCGAGGGAAGCTTTATGTTAATTATATATAAGAGTCAGCACTCGAGTCACAGGTATGATTCGCGATCGAGGGAAGCTTTATGTTAATTATATATAAGAGTCAGCACTCGAGTCGCAGGTATGATTCGCGATCGAGGGAAGCTTTATGTTAATTATATATAAGAGTCAGCACTCGAGTCACAGGTATGATTCGCGATCGAGGGAAGCTTTATGTTAATTATATATAAGAGCCACCACTCGAGTCGCAGGTATGATTCGCGATTGAGGGGAGCTTTATGTTAATTATGTATAAACGTGTCAACACCCGAGTTGCAGGTATGATTCGCGAGCGGGGGAAGCTTTATGATTAATTTGTAAAAATGCACTTATGGGACGGGCCGTTCGATCCTTGGCAGTGCACAATTTATTTTTATTGTTGGTTCGGGCCGAACGACCCTCGTATATATACATATATATATATATATATATACATATGACATACCCCTTGTGACTTAAATTGTTAAATTGATTTAAGGATATAGATTGTTAAATAACTTCGTGGATAAGGACTTTACTGATATTTGAGTAAAAATGAAGGAGAAACTACTTATTCACTCATTTTTTTGAAATTACTCGGAATTATGTGCCTCATATATATATATATATATATATATATATATTGTTGCTTAATTGCCTTCACATGCCTACCGCTTTAATCATATTCTGTCCCATTTATATTATTGGACCTTAGTGAGTGTCAAGTCGACCTCTCGTCACTACTTCTTCGAGATTAGACGGGATAATCACTGGGTACATATCTGTTTATGTACTCATGCTACACTTGCTGTGGATTTTGTTGCACAGGTACCTTCGTAGCACAGTGATTGACTTGGAGACTTATACGGGCTGCATTTATCCGGAGGTGTTCCGCAGCTGATAGAGTTTCCCACCTATGTATTTATACCTTATGTTGAGCCTTTGTCCAATTTATTCCTCGGGCAAGCGATATATAATTGTATAAATTCTTAGAAGTTGCTCATGTACTTGTGACACCGGGTTCTGGGATATGTATTGGGATATAATTGCTTAAGTGTAATATTTTAAACCATTATTTTTAATTAACAGACTTTTATTTAGTTATTATGTAATGAAGTGAAAGGAAATATTTTCATAAATGTTTTTAAATGGAAAGTTATTTCGATTAGTTAATGTTTTGGCTTGCCTGACCTTGTGTCCGGCGCCATCACGACCTTGGGGATTTTGGGTTGTGACAATTACCTTAATTTCATTTATCTACAATCAATTTCTTTTTGTATTATTACTAGATATTTTATTTAATTACTTATCTATTTCAATGGGTATTTAACTAATATCCATTTTTAATTTCGATTCTAGCCTAATTCTAACCCAACATATCAGATTTTTTAATAACCCAATCCCATATCCAACCCAAATCAATTTGATACCCGTTCCAACCGCGGATCTATCTGAGCCGTTGATCAAATTAGATCAACGACCCAGATCCCACCTACCATAATTAAAACCTAAAGACTACCCCCTCCGACCCCTCATTTCCAAACCTCTCAATTCTCTCTCTATCTCTCTCTGGTTCTCTCTTGTTCTCTCTTGAACATTCCCTTATCTCTCCACCTCCAATGGAGTCTGTTCGTCTTCTCCGCCTATTTCCCTTGTCGGAAACTGTGGTCTTTCACTATCTCTTGGTTATTGATTCACCCTACACCGGTCTAAGGCACCCTAAGGCCCTCAGGCGAGCCTGGAGTGGTTCAGCTCCTACCTATGGTCTCTCATGCCGTCGTTCGGCCTCCTCCGGCCATTTGAGTAAGAGCCATGGCTTTTCCGGCTAACGATGGCAACATCTTCAAGGTTTTCCTTGTTTTTCAACTCTCTGAAACCCTAACTCCTTGTATTTTTTGATTTTCTTTTAGATCTAANTTTTTAGTACTAACCTATGATTCTCAGTATATTTTTAAATGTTTGATTAAGCATCCTCCCTTTACTCGAGTTATTATGTTAAAAAACCCCCATTTTTAGGGTTCTGAGTTCGTCTTGATTGCTGTGTTTAGTTGATCTGTGTGTTTCTGATAAACATCTTATGATTCTGTGATTCTTACTTATGTTTGCTTGTTAGGGTTTTTGTGATCGATTATTCCTGATTATATCATGCTCTATACGAAATCCTAACTCATATTTGATATTGTTCTTCCTTATGGTACTGATTCTAGTTTATTACCTGCTTATTCTCAGTGTTATCTTCTCTATTTCCTTAGAACTATGATATTTTCCTTAAAACTGCGATTCTTAGAACTCTTTACTAATTTTGCATATTTGTGTGACACTTGCTTTATTTGATAACTGATTCCCTGTGATTACTAATTTTCAGAATTATGTTCTACCTTATGTTATGTATAAGTATGTTGTCAATTAATTGTATACTTTCCTTAATTAATATATTATGTACCTAGCCTTAATCACATGCCCTATTCTTTACTACTCTTTGTACGATTAAAATTAGTTTTCCTTCTTTACTGTTGTGGTATCCGTTTGATCTATGAGTCCTTAATTGTAGGGAGTATTGGTATTGATTGGATCCTAATTGTGTTTATTTATATAATTATATACACTTTACTTGATTCCTTTCCTTTTCTTTCCACTACTTCTTACCTTTTGGGTATGATTCCTTAACTAAAGGAAGTCTGTATACTAAATTAACTCTGATTGATGATTATTTTCTATAATTACTGTTGAACTATTATTTTTACCTTATTCCTCTGCCTGCTTTTCAAAACTATATATACTATATTCATACACACACAGACACACGAATGAATCTGTTCAAAAATCTCTCTCACAATTCAAAAGACTTTCTGCTCTTCCTTCTGTGCTAATTATCACTACTCTGGGTTAGCCGGTTGTAAGCCAAGGCTAGCTATTGTGCATTCTCCTATATTCTTGTTTGTGTTATTACTTTCTTCACTTCACTGGTATGTCCTAATTTATATTTCAGTCTTCAAACTAACATGTTTCCTTACTGTTGTAATTCAGCATGCTTCTAACTTGCCTACTTATTTTTTCAGCATATATCTAGGATCCTAAAATCCCCTCTGCATGTTTAAATTAGGCTTTATCTGTTTATAACCATCATGCTTCTGTATACTTAGCACCTACTTCTTACATGACTGGTACATTAGTTTAACCATGGCCGTAGGTGTTAATCTGACCTAGCACTGTACCCCCCTGATCCTCTAGACCCTTAGAAGTTTCCTGATTGCATGTCTTTGTGCTTATCTGCCTGCTGTGTGTATGCCCTTACATGCTCTGTATTTGTCCCTAATCCCATTACCCCTGTTTGTGTTTGTTGGACTACTTTTGGTCCTTTGTGATGTTAAGCTTCCATTTCCTTCTTCAAAAACTGTTTTTTCTTACTCACTCTTTCCCAAAACTGTTCCTTACTTAAATCCTTTTAAACAAAAGCACTCTCACACACTCTTAGAAGTCTAAGTTTAGCCCCCTTCGTGTGAGCATCGCTTTGGGAACCTTTTGAGTACCCTATGAACTCTGACACACAAGGCTGGGACTTCCACACTGCACATGTTTAAATCTAGCTGACATGCGGTCCGCAGAATCGATCGCATAATGGCCCTCGAGATGGGCCAAAAGTCAAAACACACTACCCAGGTATGTGACCATTGTGCGGTCCGCATACACGTTATGCGATCGCATAATGCGTCGCATAACTTCCCTTCCAAAATCAAAGTCAACAATGCGACAGATATGCGGTCCGCAGAACTGAAATGCGATCGCACATTGGACCGCATAGTTGACCTCAAATGGGGCAGTGATCTACCCGTGTATGCGACCATTATGCGACCCGCATACACGTTATGCGATCGCATAGTGCGTCTCATAACACCTATTTTCTGGAAAATTTTGTTCTTTAAGTCTCGGGGTACTTTTTACTCAATTTAGGTCCGTTTTAAAATTTTCCACGATAAAAACAACTCGGGGACTCATTCGGGCATTATTTTAAAACGAGAAAATTTTACGGGTCTTTACATCCTCCCCCCTTAAAAATCATTCGTCCTCGAATGAGGGTTTTGGAAATCATTTAGTTTTGAAAGCATGACATGCAACTTCCAGAATTTCACTAACTCCAATATCTAAGAATTTGTTCGCCAGAGTTCCCTTTGTAATTAGACCTATCTACCTGTCAGAGAGCCCCCAAAACACATTTTCAAGCACCATTACACAGTTTTAATCACCCTATAACTCACACACAACGTTGTTATCTCAACAATTTGCAAATATTCAATCATTTTGTCAACTACACATAGTTCTTTCTTCTTATACCAGAAATTTGCACACGATTCATATTTTTGCACATAACTTGGTCGTTTTAATGAGTCCCATACAACCCAATCACCTCAATATAATATATTCATTTCAATTAATCATTACCAACCTACACTACTATTAATCACTTTCCTAACACATACGTTCCACAAAACTTTCATTTACCTCAAGGGTTGCACACTACCCAAATAGAACAGCGGATTCGGTTTTAGCACACATTGGAAAATTACAACAATAAGGCAATTAGGGGAAGATGGGGTGCTTTTGCACAAAACCGAACATAAAGTATAATTTGCTTAGAGATGATAGTTCTGATGAACACTACTAGACTTATTCAAACAAATGGGGATATTTTTCTTTCATCACATCTTCCTCTTCCCACGTGGCTTTCTCAACGTGCTGACTTCGCCACAACACTTTAACTGAAGCAATTTCTTCGTTCCTCAATCTACGGACTTGTCTATCAAGAATGGAAACCGGAACCTCTTCATACGATAATTCTTCATTAACCTCAATAGTCTCAACTGGCACGATGGTTGATGGATATCCAACCACTTTCTTCAACATGGACACGTGGAACACCGGGTGCACTAATGACAATTCAGGGGGTAATTCCAACCTATAAGCCACTTGCCCTATCCTTTGAGCAATCCGATATGGCCCGACATACCATGGGCTCAATTTCCCTTTCTTCCCAAACCGCATCACTCCCTTCATGGGAGATACCTTCAAACCCAATACACGTGATCCATGAAGCACTCGTTATGCGATCGCATAATGCGTCGCATTACTTTCCTCCCAATATCAAAGGCAACACTGCGATAGATATGCGGTCCGCAGAACTGAAATGCGATCGCACATTGTACCGCATAGTTGACCTCAAATGGGGTAGTGATCTGCCCGTGTATGCGACCATTATGCGGTCTTCTTACTCGTTATGCGATCGCATAGTGTGTCGCATAACACCTACTTTCTGAAAAATTTTATTCTTTAAATCTCGGGGTACTTTTTACTATATTTAGGTCCATTTTAAAAATTTCCACGATTAAAACAACTCGGGGACTCATTCGGGCATTATTTTAAAATGAGAAAATTTTATGGGTCTTTACACTAGCACTGTACCCCCCCCCGATCCTCTAGACCCTTAGAAGTTTCCTGATTGCATGTCTTTGTGCTTATCTGCCTGCTGTGTGTATGCCCTTACATGCTCTGTATTTGTCCCTAATCCCATTACCCTTGTATGTGTTTGTTGGACTACTTTTGGTCCTTTTTGATGTTAAGCTTCCATTTCCTTCTTCAAAAACTATTTTTTCTTACTCACTCTTTCCCAAAACAGTTCCTTACTTAAATCCGTTTAAACAAAAACACTCTCACACACTCTTAGAAGTCTAAGTTCAGCCCCCTTCGTGTGAGCATCGCTTTGGGAACCCTTTGAGTACCCTCTGAACTCTGACACACAAGGTTGGCACTTCCACACTGCACATGTTTAAATCTTTTGGCTATGTCTTTGTGTGAGCACTGCCCGGGAGCCCTTGAGGTCCTTAGGGAACTCTAACACATCCGGATTATGAAAAGGCTATGCAATACCATAAGGCAGTGAGTTTTGGAAATCTGGGCCTAATTGAAGGCTCCCTATAGAAGTAACTTCTTATTTTCCTCTGGTTGTCTAATTCATAATTCCCTGGCCTGTAATAATCTGTAAACAACTCAGGGGATGGATAGTGAAAAGGGAGGGGTAGCTACGTATGCATTAGTTATCAAAGGGATAGAAATCATGCTGTTAGACTTTATTTCCTATCTGTGCAATAGAGATCATGTTTAGGCCCATGTGTTAAAATGCATGCATTAGAAATCATGTTTATTAGGTTTCATGCCTATTGTTTCAGCATGTTCACTTTACTTAGAAAAATCCTGCTAATGAATGGTATTTTCTTCTGTCATGTTCCACACTGTCATGTACGCTTAGAAATCTTGTCTTAGGCTAAAAAACTTTAAAATGAATTATCATTTTAGCATCTTCTAAAACCATGATTATATCGAGCATTTAGAAATCATGCTTAGGAATTCTGCATACGCATCATTCTGCATCTGCATCTGTGCATTAGATATCATGTTATAGGGCCCTGATCACTCAACTACATTTAGTCTAATTACTGATGTACAAAAGGTTTAACAACCTCACTTAGTTTTCTCTAAAAAAAATAAACAACTGGCAATACTTCTGTGTTCTTAACAACTTAGAACATCATGTTTAGGTAATAACTTGCAACAGTTCCTTTAATAATTCTGTTAATATACGCTGCCCTCGCCTAAGCAAGACTTAGGTAACTAATTCTTTTTCACAATTAGAAATCTGTCTTTCCTGTGTGTGCTGCTTAACGCTAATAGGTCTTTCTTTTAAATGGGTAGGCAAACTGATTAAGAGCATGTTTTCCTTAAGTTATAAAACAAGTCCGCCTGTCTGTTTATCCTATGAATTCACCTAGATACCATGTCTTAAGATCTTAATTAACATTACTGCCCTTATATGTGTTTGAGTCGTGCTAATTATGTGCATTATCTGCGGAGGAAAATATGAGCTCCTATATGCTCCTATGTGTTTCCCACTAACTGCAGTCCTATATGTTCTTTGCTTGTCGCCTTAGAATTCTGCCCTTTAAACCTGAGGGTCTGCCTTGTACCTACCTTTTAGGATAGTATTCCTAACCTCCTCTAGGACTGATAGGATGGCACGGGTAATAGCACGCAATAGAATCTGTGACCAACACGCGCTTTAATCACCTTTACGGGGTTAGAAGGGTAGAATATGGATATGATGACCGGTGCTCTAATACCACGTGTAGCTCTTCTTCGAGGAGTGATTACCGGATATTGCATTGATGTGATCCATATTATTATAAACCTAGGACACCTCTTATATGATTAGCTCGTAATCCTTTTAAAAGTCTAAATCTCCTTTACTATTTTCAAATATCTCATGTTTAAGACTTAAATCCCCTCTTATTTGAGCCTTTAGTTGTTATTTGGTATTTGTACAAATTCACGAATTCATTCGGCCGGGAACCACACTTGTGGATCCTGAGGGGTGCCTAACACCTTCCCCTTAGGATAATTTCAAGTCCTTACCCAAGTCTCTGGTTAACAACATAGTTGTAATTGAACCCTTTTAGGTGTCCTAACGCACCGTTAAAATTGTTAGGTGGCGACTCTTCAATGCAAACCCTTTTTCCCAAAAGGAATGAGTTGTACCAACCAATGTCATAAACCCGATCTCCGCGAGGAAAAAGGGGGCGCGACAACGAGTACACTCAACCAAAAATCATCAAAATCCGACGTCAAAATCTCACTCAAAAATCGAATTCTCAATACAATTTTCCTTAATTAGATTGAAGAACTTACTATAGATTGATTAAATACAAAGGAAATAGGATTAGGAATCGATACCTACTGGTCTCCTCTTCAAAATCCTCACAAAATCGCCTATTCCCGAGCTCCAAATTAATTTTAGAAGTTACGAACTCAAACCCTCGATTTTTCTTCTTTCTGCCCAGCACTGCTCGCACCTGCGCTTCCAGGACCGCACCTACGGTACCGCTTCTGCGGCCTGGGCTCCACATCTGCGGAAATCACTAATCTCCACATCTGCGACACTTTCTTCGCAGATGCGGTTCCACTTCTGCGGTCTATGAGCCACATATGCGACCACTGACCCCTAACCCTAAGAGCGCACCTAGGACTCCTCCCCTCGCTTCTACGGAACCGCATCTGCAGTCAAACATCCGCAGGTGCGTAAATGACAGGTTCAGCAATACCAGCAATAGCCTAAGCCCAAAATTCTTCCCGTTGAGCATCCGAAACACACTCGAGGCCACCGGGTCCTCAACCAAACCTACCAACCAGTCCTATAACCTCATTCAAACTTAGTCGAGCTTCCAAACCACATAACATAACACCAAAAACAAGAATTAAACACGAATTCAAGCCTAAGAACTTAGCATTTTTCCAAAATCCACAACGATGCCGAAACACGTCAAAACTAGTCCGAATGACCTCAAATTTGACACGTAGGTCAAAAATGACACCACGAACCTACAGCCACTCCCAAAATTCCATTCCGAGTCCAATATCAAAATTTCACCTATCGTCCTAAATCGCCGAAATCTAACTTTCGCCAATTCAAGCCTAAATCTACTATAGACCTCGAAAACACATTCCGGATGCGCTACTAACCCCAAAATCACTCAACGGAGCTATTAGAGTTGGCAGAATTCCATTCCGGGCCCGTATTCACATAGCTCCGACTACGTTCCGATTTCTAAGGCTTAAACTCATAATTAGGGACTAAGTGTCCCAAAGCTCCCCGAATTTCATAGATAATTACTCCGGCAAGTCCCAATATCAGAAGCAAACGTGGGGAAAGCAGTTATTAGGGGATCGCGGCTCTAACTCTCAAAACGACTGGCCGGGTCGTTACATCCTCCCCCTCTTAAAACAATCGTTCATCCTCTAACGAGTATAAAGACATACCTGAAGCTGAGAAAAGATGAGGGTACTGGCTGCGCATATCCTGCTCGGTCACCCAAGTCGCCTCCTCGACCGGCTGACCCCTCCACTGGACTTTTACTGATACAATGCTCTTTGACCTGAGTTTTCTGACATGCTTATCCAAAATGGCTACTGGCTCCTCGACCTAAGATAGATCCTTGTCCAATTGGACTAAGCTGAAATCCAATACATGAGCCGGATCACCGTGATACTTCCAGAGCATAGATACGTGGAATACCGGATGAACTCCTGCTAGACTGGGAGGTAAGTCAAGATCATAAGCAACCTCCCCAATGCGCCACAATATCTCAAATGGACCAATAAACCTCGGACTCATCTTACCTTTCTTCCCGAACCTCATGACGCCCTTCATAGGCGATACCCGCAACAAAACTGGATCACCAGTCATAAATTCCAAATCTCGAACCTTTAGGTCCGCATAACTCTTCTGCCTGGATAGGGCTGTGCGAAGTCTCTCCTGAATCACCTTCACCTTGTCCAGGGCATCCTGGACTAAATCTCTACCCTACAATCGGGCCTCGCCCGGCTCTAACCAACCCAATGGGGACCGGCACCACCTACCGTACAAAGCCTCATACAGTGCCATATGAATGTTGGACTAGTAACTGTTGTTGTAGGCAAACTCTGCGAGTGGAAAGAACTGGTCCCATGACCCTTTGAACTCCATTGCATAGGCACGGAGCATGTCCTCAAGAATCTGAATCGTGCGCTCGGACTACCCGTCCGTCTGAGGGTGAAAGGTTGTTCTCAGCTCTATCCTAGTGCCCAAATCCTGTTGTACGGCTTACCAGAATCGTGATGTGAACTGAGTACCTCTGCTAGACATGATAGATACTGGAATACCGTGAAGGCGGCGATCTCTCTAATATAAATCTCAGGCAATCTCTCTGAAGAATAAGGGGTCAGCACCAGAATGAAATGAGCTGACTTGGTCAACCGATCCACGATCACCCAAATAGCATAGAACTTTCTCAAAGTCCGTGGAATTCCAACTACAAAGTCCATGGTAATCCGCTCCCATTTTCACTCTGGGATCTCTAACCTCTAAATTAATCCACCCCACATCTGGTGCTCATATTTGACTTGCTGACAGTTGAGACACTTGGACACAAACCCCACTATATCCTTCTTCATTCTTCTCCACCAATAGTGTTGTCTCAAATCCTGGTACATCTTCGCGGCACCCGGGTGAATGGAGTACCAAGAGCTATGGGCCTCCTCCAGAATCGACTCTCGAAGCCCATCTACATTGGGCAAACAAATCCGACCTTGCATCCTCATCATTCCATCATCACCTATAGTCACATCCCTGGCATCACCTCGTCGGACCCTATCCTGAAGAACTAGAAGGTGAGGGTCATCATACTGACGTTCTCTGATGCGGTCATAAAGAGAAGACCGAGAAACCACACAAGCTAATACCCGGCTAGGCTCTGAAATATCCAACCTCACGAACTGGATGGCTAAAGACTGAACATCCAAGGCTAAAGGCCTCTCAACTGCTAGAAGATACGCCAAGCTCCCCAAACTCTCCGCCCAGCGACTCAAGGCGCCGGCCACTACATTGGCCTTCCCCGGGTGGTATAATATAGTGATATCGTAGTCCTTCGGTAGCTCCAACCACCTACACTGACATAGGTTTATGTCCTTCTGCCTGTACAAGTGCTGGAGACTCCGACGATCCGTGTAAATTTCACAGGGAACACCGTACAAATAATGACGCCAGATCTTCAGGGCGTGAAAAATAGTTGCTAGCTCGAGGTGATGAAACAGATAAGTCCTCTCATGCACCTTCAACTGCATGGACGCGTAGACAATCACCCTACCGTCCTGCATCAATACTGCTCCAAGGCCAATCATCGAGGCATCACAATAGATAGTGTAGGACCCCGAACCTGTAGGCAACACTGATACTGGGCTGTAGTCAAAGTTGTCTTGAGCTTCTGAAAGCTCTCCTCACACTCCTCGGTCCACCTTAAAGGAGCACCCTTCTGGATCAGTCTGGTCATAGGTGCTGCAATAAATGAAAATCCCTCTATAAAGCGACGGTAGTACCCTGCCAAACCAAGGAAATTGCGGATCTCCGTAGCTGACGATGGTCTAGTCCAACTCTACACCACCTCCACCTTCTTCAGATCTATTTTGATCCCATCACAAGACACTATGTGGCCCAAGAATTCCACTGAATCAAGCTAGAACTCACACTTAGAGAATTTTGCATACAATCTCTTCTCCCTCAAAGTCTGAAGCATGGTCCTCAAGTGTTTCTCATCATCTTCCCGAGATCGGGAATATACCAGGATGCCGTCAATAAATACAATGTCGAAGGAATCAAGATAAGGCCGGAACACACTGTGCATCAAATTCATAAAAGTTGTTGGGGAATTGGTCAGCCCGAATGACATGACAAGAAACTCATAGTGACCATTTCTGGTCCTGAAGGCAGTCTTCGGGATGTCCGGCTCCCGAATCTTCAACTGATGATAGCCGGATCGCAATTCAATCTTAGAGAATACTCTGGAACCATGTAAATGGTCGAATAAATCATCAATGCGAGGCAAAAGATACGTTTTTCTTCACTGTAACCGGCAAAGGATATATGTTCTTCACTGTAACCAGCAAAGGATACCTGTTCTTCACTGTTACCTTGTTCAGCTGCCGATAATCAATACACATACACATATAACCACCTTTTTTCTTCACAAATAGTATTGGAGCACCCCAAGGTGATACACTGGGCCTGATGAAACCCTTATCAAGAAACTCCCGCAACTGCTCCTTCAACTCAGGAGCAGCCATACAGTGAGGAATAGATATGGGCTGAGTGCCCGGTAACAAATCAATGCCGAAATCAATATCTCTATCGGACGGCATACCCGAAAGATCAGCTGGAAATATATCAGGGAAGTCCCTTACTAGTGGGACTGACTCAACTTGGATGAGTATCAACACTGACATATCTCACATAGGCCAAATACGCATCATACCCCTTCTCAACCATCCGCTGAGCCTTAAGAAATGAAATGACCCTGCTGGGAGTATACTCTAAGGTACCTCTCCACTCTAATCTCGGCAAGCCTGGCATAGCCAATGTCACAGTCTTAGCGTGACAATCAAGAATAGCATAATGGGGCGACAACCAGTCCATGCCGAAGATAACATCGAAATCTACCATGCTGAGTAATGACAAATTAGCCCTGGTCTCAAACCACTAAGAGTAATCAAACACGACCGATATACACACTCTACAACTAAAGAGTCTCCCACAAGAGTAGATACATAAACAGGGGAACTCAAAGAATTCCGAGATATCCCCAAATGTGGAGCAAAATAAGAGGACACATATGAGTACGTAGAGCCTGGGTCAAATAATATTGATGCATCCCTATGACATACAGGGAGAATACATGTGATGACTGAATCTGAAGCAACGGCCTCAGAACGGGCTGGAAGGGCATAGTACCTGGCCTGGCCTCCCTCTCTAGGGAGACCTCTACCTCGAGCTGGCTGAGGAGGTGGAGTGGCAGCTGGGGCTGGAAGAATAGCCGGAAGACACGGTAGAGCACGTGGAGGCTAATATGACTGTGGAGGCGCACCCCTCCTGGCTCTGGGGAAATCTCTAATCATGTGACGAGTCTCACCACACTCAAAACAACCCCTCGGAGAACGCTGCGGCTGAGACTGAATAGGAGCTGGCCTGGCCGGTAATAGCACCTCGAACTGGAGGCATAATGGATACTGGCGGTGCATAATAGGGCTCCTGTGGTCTAGGAGGAGCTGGAATACCGTTGGCTACTAGAAGAGCTGAATGAACATGGCGACTCACAAAACCCCTACCATAGCGTGTTGCTGGGGCACGAGCTCCTGAATAATGACCAGTCTCTCGAGACCTCTTGGCCTCTCTCTCCTCTCTGTCCCGGGCAACCATGCCCTCTAATCTCCTGGAAATACTCACTGCCTGCTGATAAGTGATATCCATCTCCATCTCTCTGGTCATACTGGTCCGAATACTAGGGTGGAGTCCCTTAATGAAATGACGAACCCTCTCTCTGATTATGGCAACCAAAGTCGGTGCATGACGAGCTAACTAACTGCAACGAACTGCATACTCCGACACAGTCATAGTACCCTGGCGCAACTTCTCAAAATCCGCGCGCCAAGCATCCCTGAGGCTCTGAGGGACATACTCTCGCAGAAACATCTATGGAAACTGAGTCCAAGTGAGTGAGGTTTCCTCGTCCGGACTACTCAGCTCATAGGCACACCACCACTGATATGCCGTTCCCCTCAACTAGAAAGCAGTGAAAGAAACCCCACTGATCTCCACAATGCCCATAGTGCGGAGAATACGATGACACTCCTCAAGAAAACCTAGAGCATCCTTTGAAGATAGTCCGCTGAAAGTAGGTGGGTGGTACTTCTTGTACCTCTCAAGTCTGAGCTGCTCTGCCTCAGAAGTAGCTACCCTGATCTCATACTGTACAGGAGCCACTGGGAGCATAGGAATATACTCGGGGGCCTAATCAACCTGGCCCCTCTTCTCAGGAGTACGGGTTGCGGGAGTCTGTGCCCCTCCCCCAGCCTGAGATGTAGCGGAGCTATAGGAAGTAGTTCATCCTGAGCTAGAGTGCTAAAGATGCTCATGAACTGAGCTAAACTCTACTGGAGGGCTGGAGCAGCAACAGGAATCTCCGGTGCCGGCCCTCCAGCTGGAGCTGCTGGGGGCACCTCTATTGTAGCTCTCGCAGGTACTCGGGCTGCACCGTGTGGTCGTCCTCTACCCCGACCCTGGCCTCTGACGGCTCTGGCTGGGGGCACGGGTGCCTGATCGTCGATCCTCCAGTATGGGTCCTCACCATCTGTGGGAAAGAATAGAATAGAATTTTGGAATTTTGATGTCAATAACTCGCACGACGAGGAAATCAAAGAAATATGATTGTTCTTAACAGTTACATAGCCTCCCGAAGATAAGCATGGACGTCTCCGCACCGATCAGCGAGACTCTAATAAATCAGCTTGTGACTTGTAACTCCTATGAACCTAGACGCTCTGATACCAACTTGTCACGACCCGATTTACCCTCCGAAGGTATTGTGACTACACCTAGTCTCTACGACTAGGTAAGCCTACTATTAAGGGAAAAATTAAAATAAAACACAAGAAATAAAGGGAATAAGGGCAATTATATAATATAACATACTGGCCGCTTGACTCGTACAAAATATAACTCCCAAAGACCCGGAATGTCAAAGACAGTCACAAGCTTCTAACGCTACTGTAGCTCTAACAAAAACTGGAAATTACATAAGAGAAATCTCTATAAGATAGAATGGAAGGGGACTCGGATGATTCTGCAGACGCGGCAGAAATACCTTGTAGTCTCCTAAAATCAGCAGCAATGACTAACCACGAGGTTGATAGCTCGTACCTAGATATGCACACGAAAACATGTGCATGAGTACACCACATTTAGTACCAAGTAAGTGCCAAGCCTAACCCCGGTCAAGTAGTGACGAGGTCAGGTTAAGGCTCTACAGGATTTCTAAATAAATCAATTTAAAACAGCACAAAAAAAGGTAATGTCTACGGTAAGCAATGTAAGAAAATAATATAAAGTTTTACAGTAAAGATAGTCCTCGACTCAACACAAGGTATCACAAAGTGGAATCTCCCGGGATACCGTCCCGTAGTTCCAAATGATTATGCAGTACAGGGGGATCTCCCGGAAGACGTCCGTAGTCCCAAAATAAATATGCAGTACAGGAGGATCTCCCGGAATACGTCTGTAGTCCCAATTTAAATATGCAGTACAGGGGGATCTCCCGGAATACGTCCGTAGTCCCAATTTAAATATGCAGTACATGGGGATCTCCCGAAATAAGTCCGTAGTCCCAATTTAAATATGCGATGCAGGATGAATGCCAGGAATAACATCAATTTATATAATTCATCAAATCACAAGTAAGTAAAGAAGTAATCTAGCTAAGCATGGTACATAGAGTATCAAATAGACAACTAGACACGTAGGCATGCTTTCCTAAACTAAGAAAAATAATTTAACACATTAAGGCACATTTAATAGAAGAAAGAATAGTTCATAATTTAGGAGGAAAGATGGGATTTATTCAATGATGGCCCGTGTACGTACACGGCACCCACATAACAATAAATGTCAAAACAACCTAAGGGGAAGTCCCCAACGCAGAGTTAGGACATCCACTTACCTCGACTGCTCAAATCAACTCGAAATCATGCTCTTACCACGAGTACCAAACTCTGAATTATCTGAATCTATTCAAATAAGTTAAATAATGTAAATATCACGACAAACAAATAGTTTAACAAATCAATTCGAAGCTAAAGCGCAAAATTAGGAAGATTTCCCAAAAAGTCTCCCGGGACCATGACTCGGAATCGGGTGAAAGTCACAAATTCCAAACACCCATTCACTCACGAGTACACTCAACCAAAAATCATCAAAATCTGACGTCAAAATCTCACTCAAAACACGGATTCTCAATTGGGAAACTTTTCTCCCGTTTTCAAACCTTTTCCCTAAATTTTCCTTAATTAGATTGAAGAACTTACTATAGATTGATGAAATACAAAGGAAACAGGATTAGGAATCAATACCTATTGGTCTCCTCTTCAAAATCCTCACAATATCGCCTATTCCAGAGCTCAAAATCGATTTTAGAAGTTATGAACTCAAAGCCTCGATTTTTCTTATTTCTTCCTAGCGCTGCTCGCACTTGCGCTTCCATGACCGCACCTGCGGTCCTGCTTCTGTGGCCTGGGCTCCGCATCTGCGGAAATCACTAATCTCCTCAAGCTCCGCATCTGCGACACTTTCTTTGCAGATGCGATTCCGCTTCTGTGGTCCATGAGCCGCATCTGCGACCACTGACCCCTAAGCCTAAGACCTCACCTGCGACTCCTCCCCTCGCTTTTGCGGAACCGCTCCTGCGGTCCAACATCCGCAGGTGCGTAAATGACAGGTTCAGCAACACCAACAATAACCTAAGCCCAAAATTCTTCCCGTTGAGCATCCGAAACACACCCGAGTCCCCCGGGTCCTCAACCAAACCTACCAACCAGTGCTATAACCTCATTCGAACTTAGTCGAGCCTCCAAACCACATCACATAACACCAAAAACAAGAATTAAACATGAATTCAAGCCTAAGAACTTAGCATTTTTCCAAAATCCACAACGATGCCGAAACACATAAAAACTAGTCTGAATGACATCAAATTTGATACACAGGTCACAAATGACACCACAAAGCTACAGCCACTCCTGGAATTCTTTTCCGAGTCCGATAGTAAAATTTCACCTATCGTCCGAAATCACCGAAATCTAACTTTCGCCAATTCAAGTCTAAATCTACTACAGACCTCGAAAACACATTCTGGACACGCTCCTAACCCGGAAATCACTCAACGGAGCTAATTGAGTCGACGAAATTCTATTCCGGACCCGTCTTCACACAACTCCGACTACGGTCCAATTTTTAAGGCTTAAACTCATAATTAGGGACTAAATGTCCCAAAGATCTCTGAATTTCATAGGTAATTCTTAGGAAAGTCCCAATATCAGAAACAAACGTGGGAAAAACAGTTATTAGGGGATCGGGCTCTAACTCTCAAAACGACCGGTTGAGTTGTTACAATGAAGTGTACTGTATGTCAACTAGCATTTTTTTTTAAGACTAAAAAAAATCGGATTCAACACAAAAGCCTTAACTACAAGTTCATAAATTTGTTAAACACACTTCAATCAATAAACAAAATTCACCAGAAGAAGTTAAAGGAGAAACAAGCCACCACAATCATATGAACTTAATTAATAACATTAAAATAGAGAGGAAATATTAGAATGAAACTATTGAAGAAGAATTACTTTAACAAAATCAGAAGAGACAGTGAGTATGAATTCAATGGCCAGCTCCAAACAATAAAATCGACGTAGAAATCGAACGGAACCGCGAATCACGAACAAAAAATGAACCTCAGCTCAACCAATAATATCCATCTCAAAACAAAACCCAGAAGCAAGAAACATAATTTTTCTTTTTTTTTTCTTTTTTCTTAATACAAGAAAAAAAAAACCAAAACTAAAATGAAATTTTCTCACTCCCTTTTGTATAAGTGAAACCTACAAAAATAGAAGAAACTCAGCTATTTAAAATAAACTCTCTGAAATTTGTCCTAAAAATTCTTAGTCAAAAATTTGATCTGATATTTTTCTACAAATTTTTGCCCAAAAATCTCCTTTTTTCATTCTCCGAAAAATCCTCCTATTTATAGCTTCACTCGAACCTTCTTTCCTTGGATGCCAAGAAATCCTAAAATCACCCCCAAAAATCCAGAAAAATCTCGGTTTGGTGAGATAAGGCAGATGTAAGGAGTAGATCGAGTGTGACTCGATCCTACGCCCCACATTTTTCCTATTTTCGCCAAAAGAGCGATAAATCTGACAGAAGAAATAAGAGGGAATCCGAAAAGAATAATTCTGTTTGTCAAAGGTCGTTAGGATACATGGCAAAAGGGAGAGAGGGGGGGACCATGTGCGCGAGTTTGGGGTGAACTCGCCTGAGTTGGGCGAGTTTGGCGTGGAGGAGGCGGTAGATTTGGTGAGGCATGGGAGTGACAGCTGATTTTGGAGGGGAATTAGGGTTGATGTTTACAGAAGGTTTAGGTTTTATGTGGGGGTGTGAAATAATGTGGACCATTAGATTAAAGTTAATGGGTGGCTCGGATTTAGAGAGGGGGATGGGGCGGGTCAAGGGTTGACTCGGCGGGTCATGGGTTTCAGGGGTGTGGAGGTGTTGGGTTGGGCGTATTTAGGGTAATTTTTGGAGCAATTGGGCCAAGAAAATTGGCCCAGTCCGAATTAGATTCAAAATAACCCCTTTTTTCCTTTGTTTGTTTCTTTTCTTTGAAGTTAAAATCCTAACTTGTAGTCAATTTTCAAAATTAAACCTAATTTACTTAATTAATCAACTTAACACTAATGAAGGAAAATTAGTAAACTGAGACTAAAAATGTAAAAATAATTTGTATTTTTTGTGATTTTCGTTTGATAATGCATGTAATTAAATCCTAAATGCAACTAAGGTCTAAACTGATATGAGATGAAAAATTAAACATTTTTTATGGTTTAAAAACAACTCTAAATATGCATGAACAACTCTAAACTATTTTAAAATATTTTTAGGAGTGATTTGTATTAGGGCAAAAATTAGGTGCTCACAACTAAGAAAATAACTATTATGTATTATTAAAAGATTCTCCCATAAGAATATTTTAATAGACCCTATGTTTGTCAATTTTTATCATTTTTTGCTAAACATACATTCACTTACCAAAACTTTATCTATAATTTTAACAAAGAAAGATTACAATAATATTCATGTAATAAAAAATCAAAAAAATCTGACAAAACCGAACCAATCCAAACCGATATAGTTAATTTGATTTAATTTAGATAAAAATCGAATCAACCCGGTTCATGTACATCCCTAACAAGAATATTAACAAAGAGGATGGGATTTTGGTTTTTGTGGTAAAAAGGAAAAATAGATTGAATTCTATTTGGGGGGAACGGGGGTAGGGGAGTGTGGGGGCCACGACACCATTCATAAACCTTTGCTGCTGATTCCTCGTAAACTTGTTAAAACAGCTATGCTCCTTAGTTTTATTCAATTCTAAATAAATAATCACTTTAATGGAGAACTAAATTAGATAGACCCAAATGATGCATGATCCAAATTTTACCAAGAGAACAAAAAAAGGGAATCTTGCTAAGAGCTATTGTCTCTCCCTTTTGCTTTGTCTCCCCGAATGTACTTGATTTCATTAAATATTATTTACCGGTGTATGAGTGTAACAAGATGGAATAGCTCAGTTGGTTAGAGTGTGTGGCTGTTAACCACAAGGTCGGAGGTTCAAACCCTCCTTCTAGAGTGTTAATTTTTCTACTTTTGCTATTTTTTTTCTACTTTTGCTATTCTTTTTTCTACTTTTGCTATTTTTTTTTTCTTCTACTTTTGATATATTTTTTTTTTCTAATTTTGCTATATCAAACGGTTCACAATTTGGACTAATCCAACAACATAAGACAAACACCAACAACCAGTCCATGACTTTCTCCCAGCAACAACATTCACATGGACAAGTCCAGCAATTAGCAGTTTGTTCTAAAAGAAGACAAAAGAAGGAAAACAATGTAGTCTATTTGAACTAATTCATAAAGACATCCTTATAAGAACTCGAGTTACTCAACTATGCGGAAGCCAAAAAAAACTAGAAGATAGATAAGTAATGAAACAAGAGATAGAATAACAGAGTTAAAAGAGATAAAAAGAATCGTATACGGTCAAAACCGGGCCCACCCGATTTTGCTGATTAACTGAGACCAGGGTGATGGATCGAGGATTGGCCCCATATTATATCTGATAGAGACACAAGAATAAGGTACCGAGTTCGGGATTCGAAGTACCAATCGAGATCGAAACCAGTGATGATCGAGACCAAACGGGATAGACATCGAGCAAAATCGAAGATGGCATAATAACGGAAAGCTGAGATATCCGTGACTGGTCGAGGATCGTGGCGGAAATTTTTGAACAGGTCAAATCAAGAATGGTTATTTAGCTAATCATGGAATTTCCTTCTGTAATTAGAATTGTACCAGAAGTGAAATTCCTCTACTATATGAAGTGGGATTCTAATCATGTGTAATCATCTAACTTTCGCATATCAAAGCAATACAATACTCTTTTCTCTCTTATACTCTCTTGTTCATCAGTTCGTATTATTTAACTCTATTCTCAGCCGGTTCGAGGGAGATCTAGCTCGAGAGCCGAATTGCATTTCAATACTGGTTTGATATATTTTACTGTTAATTTCTATCATTAATCATCGTATTTATCAATTGGTACTAAGTGAAATCACGTGTCCTTAAAACCACTTATAAGTTTAATTGTTATCCGATTTTAAGGGTAAACAGTTTGCCGCCCACTGTAGGGATAAGGATAATAGTGATTGTCTGGTATTAATTCTTATAACACACACCGCTTTATGCTTGTTCTCGTAAGTATTTTTGATTTCAAGATCAGCATGTCAAATTCAGAAGCAATACCCACACGCGCCGACAACGGCTTCGGTTTTCATGGTGAACCGTAAAATGCAAATCTGGTCATCGATCCCGAGAATAGCATCCGCAGGGAAGTTCGACCAGGCGGTCGAGGTACACAGGGCGGCGAAGACGGCAGAGTCAGCCTTCAACTGATATTCGAAATGTTACAGGCTCAACAAGCTACCATAGTGCAATTACAAAATCAGAATCGCGCACCAACTGGGGTTGAACCCGAGCCCTCACTAGAAATTGTTCACAGGGCTGAACCAATATCGGAGCGGTCAAACGAGAATGAATCGGGAACTGACCCCTCCATTATGAAAATGCTCGAAGATCTTACAAAGCGAATTGAGTCGGGGGAGAGAAAGATTGAAGAAAATGATAAAAAGGTAGAAACCTATCACTCCCGAGTTGATCAAATTCTGGGGACACCACCGATTCTGAAAGATTTGGATTCAAAGAAGTTCGTGCAGAAGTCTTTTCCCCCAAGTGCGGCTCCTAAGCCCATCCCAAAGAAATTCCGCATGCCAGAAATTTCTAAGTACAATGGGACCACCGACCCTAATGAGCATGTTACTTTTTATACATACGCAATAAAGGGCAATGATTTAGAGGATAACGATATTGAGTCCGTTTTGCTGAAGAAGTTTGGAGAAACTTTATCAAAGGGCGCGATAATATGGTATCATAATATGCCCCCGAATTCCATTGATTCCTTCGCCAATCTCGCAGATTCCTTCGTCAAAGCACACACTAGAGAAATAAAGGTCGATACTAGAAAGTCAGACCTCTTCAAAGTGAAGCAGAAAGACAACGAAATGTTAAGAGAATTTGTATCTCGGTTCAAGATGGAACATATAGACCTACCCCCGGTCACAGACGATTGGGTCGTCCAAACTTTTACTCATGGTTTGAACGTACGAAGTTCGGTGGCCTCATGGCAACTAAAGCAAAATTTGATTGAGTATCCAGCTGTGACCTGGGCCGATGTGCATAACCAGTACCAGTCAAAAATCAGGGTTGAGGATGATCAGTTAGGAGCCCTTTCCGGTTCCATTTATCCAAACAGGCTCGTCGGCAGAATTCAAAATGAGACATCGACAGAGAACCCTGATCGAACAGATATTGGTATCAACCATATGATGGATATCGGAGAAACAGAGGTCCTGGACGCTCCTGAGTAAGAGTGGTTTCGATAAACACGTCGAGCCTACAGAAGCACTACGACTATCAAAATACAACTTCAGCGTCGATGCATTAGCTATTGTATCGGCCATTTGGCGAATCAAAGATACCAGATGGCCTCGACCCATACAGAATGATCCATCCCAGAGGAACCTAATCAAATATTCAAATACCATGGAACTCATGGTCATAAATCGGAGGACTGCAGATAGCTAAAGGGGGAGGTAGCCCGTGTGTTAAACGAGGGTCACCTTCGAGAATTCCTAAGCGACCGAGCTAAGAACCACTTCATAGACAGGGATTCAAACAGGAAGAACCGCAATATGTGATTCACATGATCATTGGTGGGGTCGATATTCCACAAGGACCGTGTTCAGACGCACTAAGGTTTCGATCACGAGGGAAAACCTAACTCGAGACTATGTGCCGGAAGGGACCTTGTCTTTCAACGACAAGGATGTAGAGGGGATCTCACAACCCAACAATGACGCACTGGTAATATATGTTCTTATGAGTAAAATTCAAGTTAAACATGTTTTGATTGATCCAGGAAGCTCGGCCAACATTATTCGATCGAGGGTCGTGGAGCAGCTCGGCCTACAGGATCAAATTGTGCTCGCAGCTCGGGTTCTTAATGGCTTCAACATGGTGAGTGAAACTACCAAAGGTGAAATTATCTTGCCAGTAAACGTAGTCGGGACTGTTCAGGAGACAAAATTCCATGTGATTGGAGGTGACATGAGATACAACGCCCTGCTCGGAAGGCCCTGGATTCACAACATGAGGGCGGTACCTTCAACCCTTCACCAAGTTCTGAAGTTCCCAACATCGGAGGGAGTAAAAATGATGTACGGGGAATAACCTGCCATAAAGGAGATGTTTGCGATTGATGAAGTGATACCGGTATCGGCACTATCATCAACAAAGGGATCAGAGTTGAAGGGAAAGCAGGAGGCAAAATAACAACCACATACACTGACCTCGACCAAATTACAGGAGCAAGGGGTCAACGAAGATGACAACTACTGGATCCCTTGATCCTTCATGATTCCCGATGACTCCGACGACACCAAGTCAATGGTCGAAGAGCTAGAACAAGTCACATTGATCGACCACCAGCCCGAACGAAAGGTATACCTGAGCACGGGGCTAACCCCTAAGCTCAGGAACAAAATTATTCATTTCTTTAAATCTAACATGGATTGCTTTGCGTGGTCCCATCTCGATATGACAGGGATCCCACCAGAAATCACTACCCATCGGCTAAGCTTGGACCCAAAGTTCTGTCCAGTTAAACAAAAGAGGAGGCCCCAGTCCGAGGTTAAGTATGCGTTCATCAAGGGTGAGGTAACCAAACTTCTCAAAATAGGGTCCATTAGGGAAGTAATATATCCTGAATGGTTAGAAAATGTAGTGGTAGTCCCAAGAAGGGAAATAAACATAGAATGTGCGTAGACTATAAAGACTTAAACAAGGCATGCCCTAAGGATTCTTTTCCTTTGCATAATATCGATCGCATGATCGATGCCACGACCGGCCACGAGATTCTCAGTTTCCTCGATGCCTATTTCGGGTAAAATCAAATACATATGAACCTGGAGGATCAGAAAAGACTTCGTTTATCACAAAATACGGCACCTATTGTTATAACGTAATGTCGTTCGTGCAAAAAAATGTTGGTGCAACTTATCAACGCCTAGTAAATTGAATATTCGAATAACAAATAGGAAACCAGTGGAAGTTTATGTTGATGACATTTTAGTTAAGTCCCTGTGAGCAGAGGACCATTTGAAACATTTGCAGGAGACTTTCGACATACTAAGAAAGTACAACATGAAGCTTAACCTGGAGAAGTGTACGTTCGGGGTCGGCTCACGCAAGTTTCTCAGCTTCATGGTATCAATAGGGGGATCGAGATCAACCCCGATAAAATCAAAGCCATCGAAGATATTATGGTTATGGATAATGTCAAGGCTGTACAAAGGCTAACGGGGTGCTTAGCTGCCCTAGGACGATTCATCTCGAGGTCCTTAGATAGAAGTCACCAGTTCTTCTCACTGCTTAAGAAAAAGAGTAATTTCTCATGGACCCCGGAATGCCATCAAGCCCTAGAAGAAATAAAGTGGTATCTATCGTGCCTGCCATTGCTTCACACCCCGAAAGCGGATGAGCAACTCTTCTTATACTTAGCAGTCCAAAAATAGCGGTAAGTGGGGTCTTAGTTCAAGAAGAGAAAGGTATGAAATTCCGTGTTTACTGTGTTAGTCGGACCTTAGGCGAGGACGAGACCAGATACCCACACTTAGAAAAATTAGCGCTTGCCTTAATAAGGGCCTCTAGGAAATTAAAACAATATTTTCAATGTCACCCAATTTTTGTTGTAACTACTTATCCCCGTCGCAATATTTTTCACAAACCCGAACTCTCGGGTCGATTGGCCAAATGGGCCATCGAGATCAGCGGGTATGATATCGAGTATCAACCCTGAATGACCATCAAGTCTCACATCTTGGCGGACTTCGTGGTCAACTTCACGCCAGCCCTCGTACCCGAAGTCAAAAAAGAACTATTAATAAAATCGGGTACATCATCGGGGCTGTGGACCCTCTTCATAGACGACGCTTCGAACGTGAAGGGGTCCGGGCTAGGCATCATTTTGAAGCCACCCACGGGTAATATAATTAGACAATCTATCAAAACTTCAAAATTAACTAACAATGAGGCCGAGTATGAGGACATGATTGCAGGTCTCAAGCTGGCTAAAAGTTTGGGAGTAAAGGTCATCGAGGCCAAATGTGATTCCCTACTTGTGGTAAACCAAGTCAACATATATTTCAAGGCCCGAGAAGATCGAATGCAGATGTACTTGGATAAGTTACAGGTAACTCTACATCGATTTAAAGAGTGGGCCTTAGAACACGTACCTCGGGAACAGAACAACGAGGCCGATGCCCTTGCAAACTTGGGGCCATCGGTCAAAGATATGAACTTAACTCGGGGACTATCGTACAAATCTCGAGATCTGTGATCGAAAAAGGCCACGTCGAAATAAACTCTTCAAGCCTGACCTGGAATTGGAAAAACAAATAAATCGAATATATAAAGAAAGGGAAGCTCCCATCAGACCCAAAGAAGTCGAGAACTCTACGCACGAAGGCAATACGGTTCACTTTGGCCGAGGATGGAATGCCATTTAGGAAGATGTTCGATGGACCATTGGCGATATGTTTGGGACCAGGAGATACCGACTATGTCCTAAGGGAGATTCGCGAAGGCACTTGTTGGAATCATTCCGGTGCCGAATCACTGGTTCACAAAGTTATCAGAGCAGGGTACTACTGGGTCGATATGAAAAATGATACAAAAAAGTTCGTTCGAAAGTTTGACAAATGTCAAAGGTATGCGCCAATGATTCACCAGCCCCGGGAGCAGCTCCACTCGGTCTTATCTTTATGGCCGTTCATGAAATGGGTAATGGACATGATCGGCCCTCTCATATTGGCCCTAGGTAAAGCTCAGTTTATTTTATTTATGATTGATTATTTTTCTAAGTGGGTTGAAGCATAGGTTTTCGAGAAAGTCAGAGAAAAGAAGTCATAGACTTTATTTTGGACCACATTATATGTCGATTCGGGACGCCTTCTGAGATTGTGTGTGATAATGGAAAGCAGTTCATCGGCAGCAAAGTGACTAAATTTCTCGAGGATCACAAGATTAAAAGGATCCTATCACCACCATATCATCCCATTGGGAAGGGACAAGCCGAATCGACCAACAAGACCATTATTCAAAATCTTAAGAAGAGATTGACCGACGCTAAGAGGAAATGGAGAGAGATATTGCCCGAGGTACTTTGGGCAAACCGCACAATGTCGAAATCTAGTACGGGGGAAACACCATTCTCTTTAGTCTATGGGGCTGAAACTCTTATCCCGGTCGAGGTCGGGGAACCTAGCCTCAGGTTTCGATATGCAACAGAAGAATCGAATCACGAGGCCATGAATACAAGCCTAGAATTTTTGGATGAAAGACGTGAGGCCTCCCTCGTTTGATTGGCCACACAAAAACAGCACATCGAAGAGTACTACAATCGAAGAGCTAATCTTTCGGACTTTATAATTGGGGACTTGGTGCTAAGAAAAGTCACCCTCAACACTCAAAATCTGAATGAAGGAAAACTGGGTCTAAATTGGGAGGGACAATATCAAGTCTCCGACATCATCGGAAAAGGATCCTACAAGCTCAGCACGATGAACAACGAGCAATTACCGAAAAATTAGAATGTATCGCTCCTATAATGATACTAATGATGAGGTACGACCTTTCCATTTTCATTTAGTTTCTAAACTAACCAATTGCAGGTGTTTGACCGAGGACGGTGATGGATTCTTCAACACGAAGACTTTAGGTCTGAAAGCACGCGTTGCGCTCTTTTTCCCTTAGACCGGTTTTTGTCCCAAATGGGTTTTTCCGGCGAGGTTTTTAATGAGGCAACCATTGTTCGTGCTAACTTAGAGAAATTCAACAGTATTCAAGGTTTCTTTACAATCAACCTCGAATACTGGGGGTGCATCACCCTCGAATGATAACTTTGTTGCAAGGAAATTACTTCATGACGACAGGGTCTCGATAGGTAAATTTTGTAAGGATCAAACGGTCGAATGAACCGTGCCCATATAGGTTGCTCGAGCCCTGACATCATACATGTACGCATGTATAATCATCTATTAAGAGAAGTATTTTCCTTTCCAAATATCTCATGCTTTAGAAAAATTTTACTTAACAATTTCGTACTCTCAATCTATTATGAGAACATGCTTAAGGGTCAACGATAACTGAAGTTCGAACAACCAATCCGAAAAATAGACGAGGTCGAATTATCAAAACTTTGAGATTATAATACCTTAAAGGCTACCCTCGATTTTTATAGGCCAGGCCACCTCACTCGGGAACTGATATTTTGGGAAAGCTCGAAGTGAAACAGGAAAATAAGCCAAGAGGAAAATCCCAAACTAAAAAGGCTACGTCCAAATTGACACGGTTCGGAGACGTTCGAGTTCTGTAATAAAATAGGCCTTCGTATATTTTCATAAACTGGTTAAAAAGGCTATCCTCGGCAAAATTACAAAGGGCTTCGATAATATCAAGCCTCAAAAATTCAAATGAGCAACAAAATATTTCAAACTCTCAAACAATTCCTTATTTCGTGCTAAGGCATTACAAAAAGCTTCGATAATATGAAGCCTCGAAAACCCTAATGGGTACAAAATTGTTCGAACTCCCGAACAATTCCTTATTTCGTGCTAAGGCATAACAAATTTTATAAACCTTTCAAGCCGAAAATGGGAAAAAGTCATTCTTTTTACAAAGGCCATATCGGCCTAATACAAAAGCCTAAGGGCCATCTTTTGCTTTGAGTTCGATATATCGTCCTCATTCAAATAAAACCTAAGGGTTACCTTACTTCGAGTCCGAGCAAGTACTCACTCGATCATAAAACTACACTAGTTCGGTTTTGGGTAAATTGCCTAAGCCTCGAACCTATGACTACAATCTCATAAGGCATAAACAAAACAAAAACTTTCATAAGGAAAAGTTGAGGTAAAAACAAGACAAAAAGGGAAAGAGATCTTCATATATACATCAAAAATTATTTACAGGGGCAGCATAGCCCGATCAGAGTCCCTTAAGAACGGCCCGAAAAAGGCCCCAAAAGAAAAGATAAATGCAAAAGAAAAGAACAAAACTACTAAGGCTTACGGAGCTTGGTCCTCGTCGAAAATGGCGTACTCATCCTCGAGATCTTCTTCTTGCTCATCGGAGTCATCTTCGGGAAGGCCAACCTCTTATGTTGGTGTTCTTCTGCTCGGTCGTTGTCGACCTCAGTCGTGATATCGAAACCTTAGGCTTGAGCCTCTTCTAGGTCCTTCCTCCGAGCTTGCCATTTCGCATGGTCGATCATGCTCCTGGATTTGATTTGAATGGCCTCAACATCATATTTGAATTGGGCCACCTTTTCATCATCCTAGATACCAGCCTTAACCGCCTCAGATTTGGCCTCCTCGAGTTTTCCACTAGCCGAGTCTAGCTGGGACTGTAGATCCCTGATCTTCTCAGTTTGCACCGAGTTCTTCTCCTTTTCAGCTTGAAACTGAGTCTCGGCTGATTCCAACTGAGCCTGAACGGCATCCTTCATAGCAACCAAGATGTCCATGTTCCCTTTAAAGACATCTACCTCGACCCAAATGTCATCCACTTGCTTGCTGAGCTGGTTGATCTGCTCGAGCCTTTGTTGAATCTGCAGAATTAGATTTCTAGTTGTTATCTCTAACTCGGCATCACTATCGTGGAGCATTTGGATTACCTGTTCGGCCATGTTGGTATGCTCCTCCCGAGCTGCGACCAGATCGTCCTGAAGTCTTTCGCTGAGAAGCCGATAGACGTCGTTCTTCCCAACAAGGCCCTGGACTTCGGCCTTGTGCTCCTCTTGGGCTCTCACAAAAGCTTTATGGTGCAACACCGAAGCCTATAAAAGAAAGAATAAAAAGGAGTTGAGAATAATCTACAAGTACGAAGCAAATGCAAAATAGAGTTCGAAGGTTACCCGATTTAACACGTGTTGAGCCTCATTAAACAGGCAAGCGGCCCCCACAACATCTATCACCGCCTAGTCTTCTCTGGTCACCAGGCCCCTCAGATAACTAGGGATTGCGATCGGGGGGAGGGGGGAGAAAACTCGAGCATCTTCGGGGATGATCAACACTAAATGTCGTTTGCGTCTAGGATCGACACTTGGAGCTGGAAATTGATCTACCAGCTTCGAGCTTGATGGAGAGCCGGTTGTCCCCGTCGATGACATGCTATTCAGCACCAACAGGTCATCGAAACTAGGGATCTCTTCAGAAGTGGTCACCTCGATCCCATCAAAAAAGTTGTGGAGATCCATTCGTTGCCTATCTAACATGTTTGCTTCTTGGATCATAGCATCGGAGATGTGGGGCGAGTCTGATATGTTGACCACACTGGGCTCGATCCTAGGAACCCCTTCCGATTATTGGGGAGTCTTGCTTAGAGTTTCTACTTCTCCCCTATTCGATGGGGACGGGATTGCTTTCGGCTCGGGAACCCCGATTGAATCCCCTTTGTTGATTGCCTCTGGTTCGGATGAATTTCATGCCAAAACGGCAACCCTCGATTGAGTCACTAGCCCGACCTCCTCCTCTTCTTCTTGTTTTTCCCCTTCCGACTCATCCCTTAGTTGGTAAACTAACTCCATGGATAAGGGAATGACATTTCCCTTTGGCTTTTGCTGCTTCTTCGTCGGTTTTTTCTTTTCTAAACCCAACGAACTCGGGCCCTTTTTCCTTGTTTCTCCTTGGCCGATTTCTAAGCTGATGGTTGAGGAAGAATTTCTTCATCACCGATAGGAGGTCTCATCGGGACATCTTTCCCGAGACCTGCAAAAAATCCAAGAAAATTAGCTAAGAAAGGAAAATTTTTGAAGTGAAAAACGAATAAGAAGCGAAAGCTCACCGTGGTTACGAGCCTCCCATCGGCCCTTGGAAAGATCGATCCAAGCCCGTTAAGAGTAAGGCCTCTGAGACACCAGGTTCTCGACCTATTTTTTTAGCTCCAAAATAGGGTCCGGCATCTGGGCCACAGCTGCAACAACAAAATTGAGGTAAGCAACGATCGAGGGAAATACGTATGGGAAAACAAGCACTCAAGGCAAATGTACTTACGATTGAAATTCCACTTCTCCGGAAAAGTCATATCCTCAGCAGGGATTAAGTTTGATGTCCTTATTCGGACAAATCTGTCCATCCAACCTCGATCGCGGGTCTCATCAAGGCTGGAAAATGGGGCTTTGGTGGCCCGACATGAGAGCTTGATTAACCCTCGATAGATTCGGGGGCTGTATAAGCGCACTAGATGATTGAGGGCAAATGAACAACCCTCGATTTTTCTGGAGAAGAAAGGGAGAAGGACGACGATCCTCCAGAACGACGAGTGAATATGGCTTGATGTAACATTGTACCTTTTGCAGAAGGCCACTATTATGGGGTCTAGGGGGCTAAATGTAAAAGGATAAGTGTAAACACTTAAGTACCCCTCTACATATGTGGTGATCGATTCCTCACGTGAAGGAATGACCACGTCCTTGTTTACCCAGTTGCACTCCTCTTTAACCTTATGAAGGAGGTCCTCGGTAATGGTACAAATATACCTTGACATCGGTTCACACCGGCCCGGTACCGAAGGGGTTTTTTCTATTTTAAAGTCAGCAATCATCGGACACCCCGTCGGAATATACTCTTCAAGGGGAGATTCCACCGCAGTTGCATCGCCAGTGGTACGCGATAAAGACAAACCTCTTTTTGAGGCATAGTTTTAGATGTATTTCCCATTTGTGGAAGGTAGATAGTGAAAAAGTTGATTGGAATTCAAAAACGTTGAGTATGAAAAGTGAGAAGCAAGAGTTCTTTGAGAGCAAAAGCAGAGAAGTTAATGGTTGTAAAGGTTTGAATAAGGAAGGAATCGAAGCTTTATAGGATGAAGTGGTGGTTCAGAGTCGCCTAGTAGCCAACCAGCGCCTGATAGGCATTTAATGCCTTGGTTACTGAACTGGCGGGACGTTTAGTCGCTTACATCATGATTGAGTCAGCCGATGATGTCATCGATCAGAAAAATGAAGCTCGAAGATTCATATCATTTCTCATCATCTTCTGGGAAACGAGGGGACTATCTGTATATGGTCAAAATCGGGACCATCCGATTTTGCTGATTAACCGAGACCAGGGTGATGGATCAAGGATCAGCCCCATATTATATCATACCGAGACATGAGGATAAGGTATTGAGCTCAGGATTTGAAGTTTTAGTCGAGATTGAAACAGTGATGATCGAGACCAAACGGGATAGACATCGAGCAAAACCGAAGATGGCATAATAACGAAAAGCCGAGATATCTGTGACTGGTCGAGGATCGGGGCGAAAATATAGAAACATATCAAATAAAGAACGATTATTTAGCTAATCATGAGATTTTCTTCTGTAATTAAATTTGTACCATTAGTGGAATTCCTCTACTATATAAAAGGGGGTTCTAATCATTTGTAATCATCTAACTTTCACATATCAAAGCAATACAATAATCTTTTCTCTCTTATACTATCTTGTTCATCAATTTATTTCGTATTACTTAACTTTATTCTAAGCCGGTTCGAGGGCGATCTAGCTCGAGGGCCCAAATTGCATTTTAATACTAGTTTGCTCTATTTTACTGTTAATTTCTATCATTAATCATCATATTTATTAATTGGTACTAGGTGAAATCACGTGTCCTTGAAACCACTTATAAGTTTAATTGTTATCCGATTTTAAAGGCAAACAAGGATATTCCTCAAAATTTCACTGAAAGAACATACTCATTCATCAAAATCTAACTTAGAAATCTAAATCCTATAATTAGATATTTATATTATTTACTTAAGACTATTACAAAAAGGGCTAAGGACACAAATGCCGTAGTTGCATTAATCCATGCCTCTAAACCATGAAATTATCCGACCATGCCCCCCGCCGCTTTCTTACATCGCTCAATTTGTACCCCATCATAACTATTTTATTTTTTATTGTTATTCCATGTTTCCTTCCCAAACTTCTAACAATATATCTAAAGGTATAGTTCATGTTCTGCATGAGTGTGCTAAAGCACCTTTGAATGACCATAGGATTGACTTTTTACCCCCTGCCACCACTGCTCCTACACATGTAAATGTTTCAGAGGTTACTAATGATGAGAATTCTTGTGAAATGATCTATTTTAGTGGGGAATAACAATATTTTAGGAGATTAATCAAAGGGAAAGGTTATGTTGCCTCAGATATCCAAACTCAACTCCCCAAAACAAAGAACATACCTAGTCAGAAGAAAAGGAAAGTAATGAGAAAAAAAATACATGAATTAACACTGTTGAACAGACACATGAAATGGATATTGAAACTAATCAACTGCTAGTGCAGAATACACAATTACAATAATTTCCTGTCAGATGCCAACCTATCTCACTCTCAACCCATGTTTCCCAACAAAGGTGATATCCAAGTTGAAAGAAATGAAGCACACAACACATCAGTGAAGAAGACACATGATGCAACTGATATGGATGGTCCCATTAGAAACATTATGCCATCAGGAACACTAATCAATGAAGAGGATGAATACAGACCCCCACAATTAGAAGATGAGATGGGAACATACTCATAAGAAGAGGATGATCTTAGTAAAGGGATTGGGGAAGAGCAGCATTGTGAACTCCTGATTGCAACTGTGAATGGTGCAACTAAACAAGACAATGTTTTAGCCTCCCAAATTAGATCACCAAGGATGAGACCCTCACCCAGACTCACCAGAAGTAGAGATGCTTCCAACAGTTCTGTCATACCAAACCCCAAATATCGCACCAATCTTAATGATCAGTACAATAGCTTGGAATGTCAGAGGTATCAGGACCTCTAGAGTTATTGAGAGACTCAAAACTTTAAAACAGATCCACAAATTATCCCTCATTGTTGTCCTAGAACCATTTCTTCAGAATCAAACTACTTCAACCATTCCTTCCTATAACAACCATCTTGACGACTTCAGAATTCAGTTATCAATGCACCAGACTGCTTCTAACTGTAACAACAAAATCTTGATCTTCTGGGATCAGGAGTTCACTGTTACTCTCTTGGACCAAGATGAAAAACTGATGACTATTGAGCTGAAACATGTAGAAGCTGGAGATATCTTTTATCTCTCAGTGATCTATGCAAAATGTAAACATGTTCTGAGAATTCATCTGTGGGAGAATTTGAAACTCAAATCTACTACTTGCATTGTGCCTTGGTGTGTGACTGGAGATTTTAATGTTATTACTTCCATGGGTGAGAATATTGGAGGGGTACAATACTAGATGAAGAAAAGCGTTGACTTCTTCATCATGATTGAAGAATGTTGTTTGATAGATTTGGATTTTTATGGCCCAAGATACACATAGTCTAATGGAAGAGGCCCTGGTTCTATAGTGTGGAAAAGACTGGACAGGGGGCTGGCTAATGATAACTGGCCAACCTCCTTCCCTGCTACTATTGTCACACACTTGGCTTTAGCAGGCTCTAACCTTTCACCTCTCATAATGGAAATTCATGTGAGATAAGACAATGCCAAGAAATACTTTTGGTTTCTCAATTGTTGGGTGAAGAATAAAAGTTTCACGATTATAAAGGTGTGGAGCGTGCATGTTACATGAAATCCTATGTGGGTATTTTACCAAAAACATAAAGCCTTGTCTAGAGCTTTGAGTAAATGGTCTAGACAACAATATGGGGACATTTTTCAGAAACCAAAGGAGAACGAACAGAAGATAAAGCTAGCAGAGGAGAAATAGGTTTCTACCAATGATCCAGCTGACAGGATTACCTTACATGAACTTCAATCTCAGTACACTAAACACCTTAAACTTGAGGATGAGGTGTTGAAGAAGAAGACACAACTACAATGGTTCAAAGAAGGGGATATCAACTCCAAGTATTTTCACAGCCTGATTAGAGGTAGATGAAGAAACATTTTCAACCACAAAAGTAAGGATGAAGAAGGGGATTGGATTCAGGGTGATGAGGTTATTGGAGAAGTTGCTTGTGATTATTTTGAAGAGCTCTTCACTAAGCCTGGAGGGAACATTAGAGAGGACCTTCTCAATTTTATACCAATCATGACCACTAATGAAGTTAATGTTGAACTGTCCAGAGATTATGACATGAAAGAACTTTAAAAATTTGTTTTTCCAAGAGCCCAACCACTGCTACAAGTTCAGATGGGATGAATGACAAATTCTTTCGATCCTGTTGGGAGGTGATTAAGGATGATCTGCTAAAGGTAGTGCTTGTATTTTTTGGAGGAACCGATATGCCTATATATATGACCAATTCATACCTTTTTCTATTACCCAAAGTGGATTCCCTTAATTATTTGACTGAATTTAGGCTCATAATCTTAAGCAACTTCAAGAAAATCATCTCTAAACTGATTGGTACCAGGCTTGCTACCATATTGCCAAATATCATCTCAGCTAATCAGAGTGGTTTTGTCAAAGGAAGAATTATCTCATAGAATATTATGCTTGCTCAAGAGATTATCCAAGGAATTAAAAAGCCAAATATAGGAGCTAATGTGGTCATTAAGCTAGATATGGCTAAAGCTTATGATATGATTTCTAGGACATTTACTTGCATTATGCTCAGGAGAATAGGCTTTAATAAAGTCATCATTGACATGCTCTAGAGGATCATGTTCAACAATTGGTACTTTGTGATTGTTAATGGCTCTAGGCATGGATCTTTAAGTCTACTAGGGTTTAAAGCAAGGAGACCCACTGTTTCCCTCTCTTTTTATCATTGGGGCAGAGCTATTATCCATAATGCTTAACAAAGTCATTCATGATCAATTTTTCAAGGGGTTCTACATGGAGAAGAGGGGACCTTAAGTCAACCATCTGAGTTTTGTAGATGATGTCATATTCACATAAGGGAGCAAGGTTTCATTGTTGAAAATCATGAAGATATTGGAGGATTATGAAAACACATATGGACAGAAAATCAACAAGGCCAAGAGTCACTTCATGACTCCATCATGTGTTTTCCACTATAATGTCAACAGAGTTCATCTGATTACAGGTTTTACCAGAAGGTAATCTCCTATCACCTACCTTGGATTTCCATTCTACATGGGAATAAAGAGAACCATGCACTTCAATGATCTAATCTCCAAAGTATTTGGCAAAATTAGAGGCTAGTTTTGTAAACTAATTTCTTATGGAGAAAGAACTACTCTTATCAAACATGTGATGAAATCTCTACCCATCCACCTTCTATCAGCAATGTCACCTCCTAAGACTGTTATGAAGGAATGTTTGCTAACTTCTTCTGGGGCATGGAAAAAGACAAAAACAAATATCAATGGGCTTTATGGGAGAAAATGTCCTACCCACTTGAGGAAGGAGGTATTGGCTTCAAAACCATTTTTGATGTTTGCAAGGCTATGAAATTCAAACAATGGTGGTCCTTTAGAACTAAAAAATCCCTATGGAGTAACTTTTTGAGGGCTAAATAATGTAAGAGGTCACATCTTGTATCCAAAAAATGGAATACAGGACAATCTCAGAACTGAAAAAAGATGATGACCAACAAGAAAAAAGTTGAACCCAACATCCTGTGGAGGCTTTACCCTAGCACAATCAGTTTCTGGTAGGATAATTGGTTAGGCACATGTCTTTTGGCAGATTTCAGGAATGAAGGAGGTAGACCTGGAAATATTTTTGTGTCTCAATTCCGGGATTCAGGGAGATGGAACATTCAGAAACTCAATGCTTGTGCCCCATCACACAAAATCTCTAAAATTTTGCAGGTTTCTATCAAATACTCATCTCATACCAACACAGGGTCTCACTTCTACTGGGAATTTCACATGTTCTTTTGCTAGGGGGATAATTAGGAAGAAAAAACAGGTTCTCTTCACCAACAAGATGACATGGCACAAAAAACTTCCATTTAAATGGTCTTTCTACCTTTGGAGAGCACTCAGAAACAAACTCTTCACTAATGATAGAGTTTTGTCTTTTGGACATCCTACTGTCATTAGATGTGTGTTGTATAAGGCCACATGCAGAATCAGTAGATCACATCTTCAGCAGGGGCTCCTTTGGTAAATCAATCTGGAAACTCTTTACTAGTCCGGTTGGTTTTCCCTTACAAGACATGCCTCTACAGTTGCTCTTGATGAAATGGTGGATTCAAAGAAGTAAGAATGAGGTACACAAGTTGATGTTGGATACCCTCCCTATCATTATATGTTAGAACTTATGTAAGAATAACTCAAAGATCAGAGTTCTCTTCTCCATTAAATCTGATATCAACCTTCTTCTCAGAGCCAATTACCCCCACCGTCAACTGACATTTGAATGTACTGAGTTATATTCCATTATGGAAGACCTACAATTTCATACCAATATCCTTAAAGTGACATGGAAGAAGATTGAGTGTAGCTTTGTCAAAATTAATAGTGATGGTAGTTCCCTCAGTAATACAGGCAAGATTGGAGTTGGTGTCATTATCAGAGATTCTGAAGGAAACTTGGCGCATACATTAGCCAAGACCTTAGGTGAGGGAACTAACAACTTAGCAGAGACAGTAGCAGCAGTTCTGGGAACTCGATGGTGCTTGGAGAATGGTTTCAATCAAATCCACCTGGAAGTTGATTCTACTCTTCTCATACAATGGCTCAACAACTCGGTAGATCCTCCTTGGAGCATTGAAGCTAATCTACAAGACCTCTAGGCTCTCTGTAGACAATGTGAGGACTTCAGATGTTCACATGTTTACGGGGAAGCCAATTTTCCTGCAGATTCTTTATCCAAACTCAGTCATGATCTCCCTATCATGACTCATTATCATAACATAACTGAGTTACCTTCATAGATAAGAGGACAAATCTATCTGGATAAGATAGACACTCCTTTATTCAGACATAAAATGAGCATTAGAATCATAATTCCACCACAATTGGCCCCTAGTTCCTCACATGGCTATGGATGATAGAATTGATCTTAGAGGAGCAGACCTAATAGTCCAAAATACTGTGATTATACCAGTCAACATCATTATCGAAGGAATAAACTATGCTCAAACCCACTGGGGGAAGGATACAACTACAGAATTCATCACTAACTTTATTTTCTTTTATGCAAGTTTTAGCTTACTTAAATCAATGACCTCATTTTAGTGTGTGGTTTTAGCATCCCTAATGCTCAATCTGTTACGTGTACACACCACACCATATCACCTGAACCTCATAGACTAGTCCTAGACCTTTAAGGGTATAGGATGTGCTGATATTTGAATCCTTCATATCGAATAGACAATCAGTCCAGTCAATTAAACTCACTACACCCAAAGTTATATTCACAATTGATTTCAGAAGCCACAAGAACCTGAGAGCACACACTCATAATCACAGAAAAAAGCACAACTATTTCACTAACTCTGTTTTATGTTTTGCAGGTACAAGTTCTTATGGTCTAGTCAACCTCTTGACCTAAAATCAGTGTGTGGTATTAGCATTCTTAATGCTTACTCTACTGAGGTTCGGTCAGAGGTGCAAAGCGTCCACATCTCATGCACACAAAGTCAGGCATACCTAATGCAATACAGTTCGAACTGGGCAGTCAATACTATATGTTCAGGTCCTTTATTGTCAATAGAACAGGGTAGTAGCAGATTGACAACTTTCAAATACCCAAGTACTCAACACATACATTACATCAGAGAGTTTAAATATAACAACTTAAATACAGTTGGTATAAATTGTTTATGTTAAATGATATTCCATATATTATTGGGAGTACCATGATTACAAGTAATTACTATTGAATCATAGTATATTGTAATTACTTGTATGCTAAATAATATTCGCAATATTCTTGCTATATTATATAGTATACCGTGATTTAATTTGGATAATGGTATATTTTGTTTGAGCATGTTAAATAGTATACTTAATATTTTTGATATACTACATATTTGTATACCATGATTAATATTAAATTATGGCATTATCAATATTCTTGGTGTAGTACTACACATTAGTATAACATGTGAATCATGGTCTAGTATACCATAATTACTGTTGAATGATGGTATACTACACATTGGTATACTTGGTATACTACACATTGGTATATCATGATTCAACAATCATGGTTTTTCTAATATCTTTCGTATACTACTTTTTGATATACCATATTACAACAAAATCATGGTATAATTTACTTGAATATGTTAAATGATAATCCCAGTATTCTTGATATACCACATATTGATGTATCATGATTATTGTTGAATCACAGTATACCTAACTTGGTATACTACACATATGTATACTATGATTAGTGTTACATCGTGATATACGTTATTTGAATATGTTAAATAATATATTGGTATACCATGATTAGTGTTGAATCATAGTATAATTTATTTGAGTATGCCAAATGGTATACTCAATATTCTTAATATACTATTTTTTGGTATACCATGATTAGTATTAAATTCTGGCATGCTCAATATTCTTTGGTATACTGTATATTGGTATACCATGATTAGTGTTGAATCATGTTATACTTTGTTAGAGTACGTTAAATGGTATACCCAATATTCTTGGTATACTGTATATTGGTATACCATTATTACTATTGAATCATGATACTGTTAATATTTTTAGTATACTACACATTGATATACCATATTTAGCATAGTATTCCAAATTTAAGTAATCACCGATTTAACTAGAAAGAATAACAAAAAATGGTAAAAAAGAGTGACAAATTTTATTTTAAAAAAGCCTTAATTTCTTTAATAATTTAAAAAAATTCATCCACAAATATAAAATATAAAATATATAATAAAAAAGAGTGATACCATAGCTATCGAGAACTATAATTGTAACGACCCGACATGTCGTTTTGAGCTCTAGCGCGTTGTTCGATGGTTTGAGGCCTTGAGTAGTTTCACTTCATGTGTTATGACTTGTACGCGTAGTCCGAACTTAATTTCGGGAAGTTCAAAATTGATTCGGAAAGAAAGTTCTAAATTCGGAAGCTTTAAGTTGGAAGAGTTGATTTGACTTTTGATTAAACGACCTCGGAATCGGGATTTGAAGGTTCTAATAGGTTGTATGATGATTTCAAACTTGGGCATATGTTCGGTTGAGTATCGGGTGGTCTTGAAGCATTCCGGCGCTTATTATGTAAAGTTAGCATTTTGAAGGTGTGAGAATTTTCTATGTTTGGTTTGAAGTAGGCTTTGGTTTTATCGATGTCAGTTTGGGGTTCCGAGCCTTACAATAGATTTGTATCGTGATTTGTGACTTGTACGTAAAGTTTGGCGTCATTCCGGAACGTTTTAATATGATTCAGACGCGTTCGTTTAAGTATGAAAGTTTGAAAGTTTAAATAAGGATTTTTATCGTCGATTCGTAGTTTAGATGTTGTTTGGTGTGATTTGACACCTAGAGCAAGTTTGCATCAAGTTTTGGGAATGGTTGGTATGATTGGACGGGGTCCTGGGGGCCTCGGGTGAGTTTCGGACGGGATTCAGATCGATTTGAGCCTTGTTAGACTTGCTGGAAATTTTGTTGCTGGTGCGATTGCTTCTGCGGAAGTTAGGTCGCAGAAGCGCTTTCGCATAAGCGAGGTGAAGCTCGCAGAAGAGGCTTGGGTAGCCTGGGCGTGTGGTCGTAGAAGCGGAGGCGAGCAACGCACCTGCGTGTGCGCAGAAGCGAGGCCAGATGCGTGTGGTCATAGATGCACGAGGCAGTGTCGCACCTGCGATTACGCAGAAGCGGAAGAATTTCCGCAAGTGCGATGGCTGCTGACAGTGGACTTCCGCATGAGCGAAATTTTCTCACAGAAGCGGGATCACAGGCGCGCAAATGCGTCTGCAGGTGCGAAAGTCACTAGCAAGTGGGGTATTTTTAATCTGAGACTTAACCCATTTCACTCACATTTTTATTTGGTTGAGAGATTTTTGGAGCTCTTGGAGGGAAGATTTTTCATCATCTATGTCAAGGTAAGTAATTTTTCACTTGTTGTAAGTTAATTTCATGGATTCTATATGGATTAAACATGGAAATTTGTGATTTTGGTAGAAAACCTAGAAATTGATAGTTTTGGATTTTGACCATGGAATTGTGAATAAATTATATATTTGAGTTCATGGTGTTATAGGTAAAGTTCATCTTCGGAAATTTTTAGAATCCGGGCACGTAGGGCCGAGGGTTGACTTCATTGAATTTTCTAGCGTAGTTGGGAATTATTATAAATTGTTAAATTTGAAGCATTGGAGTATATTTTGATTGATTTACATATTGTTTGACTAGTTTCGGGACGTTTGGCTTTGAGTTGAGGTGTTAGAGAGGCGTTGGAGCCGGTTATGGAATTTCGGAGCGAGGTAAGTCTCATGTCTAACTTTGCGAGGGGAAAACTACCCCCTAGGTAATTATTATGTACGAGGTGACGAGAGTCCATACGTAGCTAAAGCATGTTTATGTCCGGCTAGACTTAGGACTTTACCATGTAATACTCGAAATATTTGAATTCATTCTGCTGGCCTAATTAATTGAAAATATAATTGAACTTGATTTAGAAATACGTGCATATATGTTAGGCCGAACCTTATTACCTTGAGTTTTTGGCAAGTAATTTGAAAAACGGTAAAGGTTATACTCACCTTGTGTTCATATACTGTATCATAAGCTCGTGTCTCGTAATTTAATAATTCCTTTCCTTTCTTGTGGAGAGGGTCGAATGCCTCATCAGATTATGTACCACACTCTCATGGGAGCAGGTCGTTCGCCTCGGCAGTATAATATATGCATCTATGGTTCGTGTCGCTCGACCCTCGGCAGTGTACACGTTATGATGGGATCGGGCCGATTGCCTCAGCAGTATCATATTCTTTCAGAATCTGGACGTACGACCTCGACATAATCATGTGTTATATCGCTAACACTATGAATATTCACGAGGTTCTTCCTTCCACTGATGCCTTGCATCTTATATGGTACTTCCTTATCCATTTGATATTGGCACTTGATATTTCTAAGCTGTTGAGATAGAATACGCGATTGAGAAATTGATATCGTTAAAAAAAAATTTGGAAGATTGTGTTAGTTACAGTTTTACCTCATTACTACTGTTATGCTTCTTATCTGTTTATGATTTACCATGTTGATTTATTGGGCTAGTAGGAAGTGTCAATGTCGACCCCTTGTCACTACTTCTCTGGGAACGGTTAGATACTTACTGGGTACACGTCGATTTACGTACTCTTGCTGCACTTCTGCACTAAATGTGCAGGATCTGACAGGTTCATTTGGTGATCATCTTGGCGCGTAGACACAGCTGTTGAGGAGACTTTATGTGAGCTCCATTCCAGGCTATGCATCGCAGTCCACATAATCTTCATCTTACTATTTATTTTATCATGTCTTATTTACATTCTAGACAGATGTTGTCATATTATTGTACTCCTTTCATTCTAGTTGATGCTTATGGTTCGGTATATTTTCATCGCCTTTCATTTCTCTTATAAACTACAAATTTTGTACGTTCTCGCAGATTTAAAAGTATAAATTTCCTTCCTTATTAAAATACATGACTTCGAAAGTAATAAAATGAGTAATCAAATTGACCAATCATCGTATGGCTTGCCTGACAGCGGCGTTAGGAGCCATCACGACCTATTGGGGATTTTGGGTCAAACAATAATCGATTAATGATTGTGTAGAAGATATTCCAATACTAATTTTAGAACTAGGTTATTTATCTAGAAAGAACAAAAATAAAATAAAAAGTGGAATAAAGTAATAAAAGTTTTAACAGAGAAATTTTATTAAAAAATAATAGAAAAAACTAAGATAAATAAATAATAATTATAAGGAAAAAAAGTGACAGATGTTTTGAAGGAATAAATTTTATTTTAAAAATAAAATCTAAATTTCATAAAAAGCTGCCAAAAAAATTTATATACAAATATTAAATAAACAAAAAGAGTAATATGGTAACTCTTGATAATCATAATCGACTATTGACTGTATCCCACTACAAATTTTAAGACTCAATTATTTACTTAAAAAATAAATAAATACAAAAGAAAAAAGAAAGTGATAACAGGTTTTGGCGGAAGAATTTTATTGCAAAATAATAGAAAAAATTAAAATAAAAAACAATAATGAAAAAAAGTGAAAAAATATTTTAGACGGAGAGATTTTAGTGGAAAAAATAAAATTAAGAAAAACAAAGAATACATCAAAAAATAAAAAAATAAGCTTAAAAAAAAGTGAGAAGGAGAAAGAATAAAAAAATAAAAAGAAAAAACAACTACAGAAAAAAAAAATGAATAGGAGTGCATAATTTTATTAGGAAAAAAAACAACCAAAATTGAAAAAAATAACAACAAAATAAAATAAAATAAATAAAAAAGACAAAGAAAAATGTGAAAATAAAAAACCAAGACAAGAAGGAGAAGCATCTTTGGTGAAGACTATGCATACAAAGGAGGGGGCAGCCTGGTCTTAAAATCTTCAAAATAGGCATGTTTTGTCTTTTATCAAAAAGAGGAGCCTTTTGGTCATTAAGTCTTTAAAAGGGGCTCTAAGCGTCATTTTCTCTTACAAAAATTGCCAAATGGGCCTTAATTGCAAATTGCAGCATATGGCCTGCAACATGAAGCTATGCGATTGCGATAGATGGTAACGTGATTGCATGAACATGTGACTGGTAATTCTTTGCAACACGAATCTTGTCTTCGTGATCTCGCTCCTTCTAAATTTGGCATTTTTCGAGATAGAAACCCGCTACACGACACTGCTTTATAGAGCAGCTCTCCTTCACGATCGCATTAAATGCTTGGGCAACAAGAACATTGTAGCTTCAAGCTTTATTTTTTACTTTTGGTAGTACCCCAAGGCCTTGATATATTCATGCGTGGGTCCTGGGACGGAGCTAAAAGACGAAATACGGATTCGGCCGAGTCTAGTAGCTTTTGCTCTAGTAGAACTATTTATGAGCACTTGAAGTCATCGTTTTAAAATTTCAAACCCATAAAATTAAAGTTTTATGGCTCTGTGTAGATCCTATTTTGCGAGTGTTAGGTTGAATCTTATTACTTTCGATTTGATATTGTGAAATTTTAAACAGTCATGTATGATATTGGGTTTAAGTTACGGGTCGCTCATGTGGACTGGCCTGACCCACTTATAAGAGATAAGGCTAATGGAAGTTAATTATCAATGAAGTTTATTAACTCCCAAAAGAATAGGAGAAGTGTCGCACGTTAAAAGGATAGTGGGAGCGTGGAAATAGAATAAGTGATCGACAGTTCTCCTCGTCTCCTCTTCTCTGTATATTTCTGTTCAGTAGAGATTAAAAAAGAGACAACACACAGAGATTCTCCCTCACACAAAAAGATATAACACAATAAAGTTAACGCATCTAGTTTGTGACAAGAACTCTGGTTTCCTAAAGATTCAGAGTATGATTTGGGGCTATTATTTTAGTGGCGAGTTCAATAATTCTTCTGTTGCGTCACTGAAAGGTACTCTAATATGTTCTCTCCCCGCAATTTAATCGAACAATGGTATCATAGCCAAGTTGTTTATTCCTATTTATTGGTTGTCTCCATAAAATACTGCGTTTGGTAGAGTCCCTAATTTACTATCTGTTGAATTACATTATTGATAATGTGTGGGCGTGTAAGGACCCAATCGGTTGTTTTATGTAATTGCGCCTCGTTTCGCCTTTTGATGCTTCACACATGTGTGCATATGATTTTATGACTTGCGAGGTTGGTCAGTTCCATTTTGGAAAGCTTTCGGGTTGATTTGGATCCTTAATCCTTGACTTAGAAGTTTAAATTAGAAAGTGCATGTCTGTGACTTTTGTGAAAACGACCCTGGAACTGTATTTTGATGGCTTTGATAACTTCGTATCGTTATTTCGGGCTTGGGCATATGCCCGAGATTGATTTCGAAAGTCCATAGATTAATTTATGTTATTTTTTCAAAATTTGGCAATTTGAAGTTGAAAAGTTTGAGCGTAGGTTGACTTTTAGCTATCGAGGAATTTGATTTTAGGACTTTGAATAGGTCCATTACGCTATTTAGAACTTGTCTTCAAAATTTGATATCATTTGGAGTTGATATTAATTGATTCATTTGTGCTGTGTGAAAGCTGTGTATGCAAGGTGATGAGTGGGTACACGGGTTGTATTTGATATTTGACCGGTTTAGGCTACTTGGAATCATTTCATGCTTTAATTGAAATTCCATATCATGTTCTAAATTCTCATAGTCAATCTATTCTTGTTTGTGTTAGTCTATCCTTACATGCCTTATTTGACTTGTTTAACACTTGTTCTACATCCTACTTGATAAATTTCTCTCATGCCTTAGTCGAACTTCTTGCCTTTATTTGATACGTGTCATCTCTTTCATTGTTTATTATCATTATTTGAAGTCATTATTGCAAGTTATCTCTTTCGCTTCTAGCATTCTCATTTGAAGTTATGATATTCCTTCCATTGTGAGTTAATGGTATTTGGTTCGTAGTTATACATTATTTTTCTTATTTTTGAGTTATTGGTATTGAAGATGTAGAAGCCGTATCATTTTGAAGCAAAGTTGATAATTGTTAAGATATCTTTCTTATTGAAAATTTTACATACATTGTTATTATTGATACTCTTGTACACGTTGTGGTGGAGTCGTGGGCTATTGTTGTGGAAATATTGATATTTTTGATTGTTAGAAAGTTGTGATATATGAGCACTTATGGTACGAGTTGTTATTGTGATGTGGTATTGACGTGCATGCGGCGATATAAGGCTTGAGGTTATTGTGCATGCGAAGGTATAAGATGGGTCTTATGTGTGTGTTGCTTGTAGGGGAACTACGTGAAGCCACGCGACGTCATACGATGGGCTAAAGTGCGTGTACCTATTTCTAAAAAAATGTTTTCCAAACCTATTTTAAAAATGTAAGGCTCACGCGGCGGCATAAGGAAAGATTGTGTTGAAATTGTGAATTGTGAATCCGAGGCGGTACCTCGGTTGTGATTCTTGATATATATATATATA
>ML396119.1:25256-48481 GCA_005239525.1 Nicotiana knightiana | reverse complement strand
AGAATATAAGTAAACACCGTAACGCTGTCAATCCAGCTCAATATTTATATACTATGATAAACTCAAGAGAACAGCCAACATTTTTGACACACTTACAACAGCAATTGGAAATAACTCAATGAAACCCAATAACCACATGAACCTCAACAATTACGAAACTATTAGTCTGCATTTCTCACAACTTCCTCAATATTATCAAAACGAAACCAATAGGAACGTATATATATGTATATATATATATATATACATATATATACATATATACATATATATGTATATATATACATATATATGTATATATATACATATATATGTATATATATACATATAATTCCTAAAAATAATACCAAACCTCTCGACTGTTATACATATCACAAGCAAACCAACTCAAACAACCAAAACTCTTTCCAAATAATCACAACAATATCTAACAACAGATCAACAAGGCCAAATAGTCATATAAGCAATAATGAACATATAACAATTAGGACAATAATCAATTAAGTTGGGAACGGGAAGGAGAATCANTAGAAAACAAGTGGGAAGTCCTATTCCCTCAAGCCAAAGTTAGACCAAACACTTACCTCAATTCCGCAAGCCACTCACTGCTCAATTATCGCTTTTCCTTTTGAATTCACCTCTAAATTGCCCGAATCTAATCAAAATTAACTTAATATCATTAACTAATGTTAACTAACTTTATTGAAAAACATAATTTTTCCTAAGTTTTCTCAAAAAAGTGAAAACCCGACCCCGAGCCCGCTTGGTCTAAACTCGGGGTTCGGACCAAATTACGTTTACCCATTCACCCACGAACCCAAATATGCTATTAGTTTTGAAATCCGACCTTAATTTGATATAAAAATTTGATTTTTACAAAACTCCCTAATTCTACCCAAAACCTAATTTTTTACCATGAAAATTCTTTGTTTTTGCTTTTAAAGTGATACAAAATAGTAAGGAATTGAAGAACAAGGTTTGAAATTGATTACCTATGAATTGGGGATGAAGATTGCTGAAGAAAAATCGTTTTTAGGGATGGAACTTCAAAAATTTGGAGAAGAAAGTGTTCCGCCCATTCTTTAATAGGTATTTATATTAGTTGGGCTGGGCAACTGTGCGATCGCGGATAAAGATGTGCGATCGCACAGGGTAAGGAAAAATTGGGCAGTGCGATCGCGGGAGAAAGAGTGCAATCGCATAGGGTATGACCTCCCCTCCCCCAGGCCTAATTTTTAAAGTTATGCTATCGAGGGTTTACTGTGCAATCGCACAGCACAGTCTAGGTGGTGCAGTGTGATCGCACACCTGCTCCTGCGGTCGCACAGTGCAAGTTTTGGGCTCCTGAAGACTACACTAGGCGATCGCAGTTGTATTTATGCTATCGCATAGTACAAAACCTGGACACCAGATATTGAAAAACCAGAAGTTATTTAAGTGCAAAAATCATCCCGTGGCATGTCCGAAACTCACCCGAGCCCTCGGGGCTCTAAACAAAACATGCACACAAGTTTAAAAACATCATACAGACTCGTTCGTGCGATAAAATCATGAAAATAACATGTAAATCTATGAATTAAACCTCAAAACTCAACATTTTCATCAAAAACACTTAAGGTTCATAGTTTATCAACCGGATGCCCGAATCACGTGAAACGAACTCCTTTTTTAACCTCACAGTTAACCTCTAAATATCATAACAAATTTTTATCGGGCTCCAGAACCAAAATACGGACCCCATATCAATGATTTTTAGCATTATTTCATTTCTTTAATTCATGAACATTTCAGCAAAATAATTTCTTTCAAAAATTGATTTTGAAGGCTTGGGACCTCGGAATTCATTTCCGGGCATACGCCCGAGTCCCATATTTTACTGCGAACCTCCCGGGATCGTCGGAACAAGGATCTGGGTCTGTTTACTCAAAATGTTGACCAAAGTCAACTTTTATCAAATTTAATTCCTAAAAATCCTATTTTCTCATATTTTCACATAAAAGCTTTCCGGTTTCACGCCCGGGCTGCGCACGAAAATCGAGGTATTTAATTTTAGTCTTTTTATGGCTATTAAGGATGGAACAAAGTTTAACTTTATATAATGACCCCTTGGGTCATCACATTTTATCAAGGGTTAATTAATTTCAGATTAGTTAATTACTTTAGATTAATTAGGTTAAAGTCCGTAGACTTAGGTTAATTGATCTTACAATTGTTTTTGTTAATTAATCCCAATTGATTATCTTAACTAGGAATTAGGACTTAGCTAATTAAAGGTGCTTAATTAGTTTATTTAACTGATTTTTGGGCTTAGTTAGGAATTAGGTTAATTATAGGTATGGGCTAGTTCTAACTTAGTTAGTTATGAACTAAACCCTTAATGAAATTAGAAGTCTAGTCTCTTTTAAGAAGTTAGGTTTAGATAATTAGCTTAATTAGTTAATTAGGTTCTTAGAGTCAGTTTCTAATTATACTATTAGTTATTTTAGTTTCAAAGGTATATTTAATTAATCAGATATAATTAACTCCTAATCTATTAATTGACTATCTTAATGACTAATACAATCAAGTATAAAATGAAGCAATTATTCAAAGTGGCAGTCACCTTTTAGGGGAAAAAATAATGAAAACAAACCATTTGCAAAACCTAACATGAATCAATCAAGCTAAACATTCCTAATTTCAACAATGATTATAAGAAAATCCTAACAACTAAACAGGTTTGCAAAACAGTCAAGAATGTGCATAACATGTTAAACAGTGAATTAATCAAATTGAAGGTAGTGCGAATTAAGGAAGAACAGTCACACATACAAACAGTGACAAGACCTAGGTTAGGAAACATGGTTATCAACGAAACCTACACTAATTGACGAGAACAAATTAAAACATGACTGTCACGAAATACATTTAGAGCTTAAACTAAACAAGAGGAAGAACAGGATCAAGTAGAAGAAGGCAACGGCAGAATAAAAATAAAGAAAAGTCTAGCTTAAACAGTGATGATTTCAACCGAAAAAACAAAGACAAGTAAGAAAAGAAAGGAGGGATACCAATGGGGATGACTTGGGTGAAAGTCTGAGCCAATGTTTTGCTTTCATCCGACGGGGAGTGAACTCTAGGGTTTCTGAGTTCTCAGATCTGAAATTGCTCAAAATCGGATAATTTTTGGGGAAATCTAATGGTGGGACGGGGTTAAGGGGGTGAAGGAGGTTAACTGGTGAAATTTTGGGGTCGATTGGTGGAGCTCCGCCGCCGGTGGGCGATTTTTGGTCGGCGGAGCAAGGTGGGAGATGGCGAGGCTGTGAGGGGTTAGAGAGACAGATGAGAGAGATGGTGTGCGTGGGTGTTAGACTTAGGTTCAAATGGGGGTAGGGGTAATGTTTGGACACATTTATACTCAGGGTTTGGGGAGTTCCCAGCCGTTTGATCTATTTTGATCAACGGTTGGGATTCATTCACTTAAACTAAATGGGATCGTTTGGGTAGTGTAGGGGGCCGGATGGGTTTGGGTCAATTGGGCCTGGTTATTTGAGTGTTAGAGGAGACGAGTTTTGGGCCTGGGCAAGTTTATCCCAGGTCCTGTTTTTATTATTCTTATAGTTGATTAATTAATTCCAATTGAGTTTAAACTTAACAAAAAATGTAATAATTAACTTTAACTTAATTTTTTTCTAATTTATACACTGATTATTCAATTAATTAAGAGTAAAATTTTTAATTTGATACTTGTAATCATTTAGAAAACAAATTCCGAAAATGATTAAATTAAACGATCAATCGCTAAATCTACATTATGTCAAATAGTCATCACTTTTGTTGTTATTTATTTCAATTAATTGTGAATAATAAATTTTTAATCCCTTGATAATAAAAATGATGCACTTAATTATGCAATTTAAAATAATTTTAAAAAATGAATTATGAATATGCAAATACAAAACAATTCACAATTAATCACTAAAATTCAACAAAATTTGTACAATCAATTTATTATATTGAATTTTGTAGGAGTATATGGTGGGTGAAAAATCACGTGCTCACAGCTGCCCCTCTTCGCTCGCAAACACGAAGAGTTTTCGGGAAAAGACAAAGTGAGCAGTCACGAACGACTTTACCCATTCGCATACTTCATTGTGAAGCGTTTTTGAAAAGTTTGACTGAACCCTGCTTCAAAGGTTGCCTACATATCCTTGCTATAAAGGAATCAGGTCGGTGTAGTTCTGGAAGTTTTGGTAGCTGGGACTAACGGGTAGCTGTGATTTCACTGTTGTTGCCGCTGCTTACTGCTTGTTGAGCTCCTTATTACACCAAAATAGCAAAAAATAAAAAGATTAAACTAGACCTATCAACTATGAGTTACAAGAGTCCTGTCTATTAGTCTTCTGAAGCCTGATCTTGAGTCTTGGCTGATTTTATACAGACTTGATCCGGACCTTGATGCTTGTTAATTGTAGGTGCTGGCTCAATCTTTTCAGCATTTTTGGGTCAAGAAGGCACATACACCGCTTGTCACTTCAGTCTTGTCTTGAGCGGTCACATCTTTTTCACCTTTGTACTTTGGGGTTCAACTCTTTTCTTTTCTTCTTTTCTTTTATTCTGAATTGAGACGTCTTCTTTTGGTCGTCCCAAATCCATTGTCCTAAATGGTAATCTGCGCAAAATCAAAACAAACAAACGAAATTTTCTGCCCCAGTTTTCACCAGGAAAATTTCACGAGTTATTGTAATAAAATATATGCTACTTTATTATTGAAAGCAATGAAAAGCCGGGAATTGTGTACCCGAGTGAATGCAGACTAAGGGTGGATACCCTATGCCTAAGAATAAAAATCAACTAGGGATTGGAGACCCTATGTTGGAAAGAAAACTAGGGAGTGGAGACCCTATGTCCAAAAATAAAATCAACTAGGGATTGGAGACCCTATGTTGGAAAGAAGACTAGGGAGTGGAAACTCTATGTCTAAAAATAAAATCAACTAGGGAATGGAGACCCTATGTTGGAAAAGATCCACAGGTTATGTTGTCGTCAAGAAAGATCGTCGAGTTATGCCGGTGTCTAGGGGAGGATCACCAGGTTATGATGGTGTTTGGAAAGGTCAACAGGTTATGTTGTTGCCAGGATAGGAGATCACTGGGTTATGCCAGTGTCTGGGAATGATCAACGGGTTATGTCGTTGTAAGGAAAAAAAGAGATCACCAGGTTATGATGGTATCTGGAAAGGTCAATAGATTATGTTGTTGCCTGGGGAAAAGAGATCACCGGGTTATGCCAGTGTTCGGAGAAGATCAACAGGTTATGTTGTTGTCAAGAAAAGAAGAGATCACTAGGTTATGCTGGTGTCTGGAAAGGTCAACAGGTTATGTTATTGCCTGGGGAAAAGATCACTAGGTTATGCCAGTGTCTGGAGATGATCAACAGGTTATGCTGTTGTCAAGAAAAGGAAAGATCACCAGGTTATGCTGGTGTCTGGAAAGATCAACAGGTTATGTTATTGCCTGGGGAAAAGATCACTAGGTTATGCCAGTGTCTGGAGATGATCAACAGGTTATGCTGTTGTCAAGAAAAGGAAAGATCACCAGGTTATGCTGGTGTCTGGGAAGGTCAACAGGTTATGATGTTGCCTAGAAGAAGAGATCACCGGGTTATGCCAGTGTCTGGAAAAGAAAATATCACCAGGTTATGCTGGTGTCTGGAAAGGTCAACAGGTTATGTTGTTGTCTGAAAAAAAGATCACTGGGTTATGCCAGTGTTTAGAAATGATCAATAGGTTATGCTGTTGTCAGGAAAAGAAAAGATCACCAGGTTATGCTGGTGTCTGGAAAGGTCAACAAGTTATGTTGTTGCCTGAAAAAGAGATCACTGGGTTATGCCAGTGTCTGGAAATGATCAACAGGTTATGTTGTTGTCAAGAAAGAAAAGATCACCAGGTTATGTTGGTGTCTGCTAGGGAGTGGGACCCTATGTTGGCATCAATTAAGGAATGGAATGTCCTTGGTTGGAAAAGGTTTGTCTAGGAATTGGGGATCCTATGCTACTTATGTTTGAATCATTTTCAACTTCATTTATTCTTGTTCTTTTCTTATTCTCTCTTCTTTTTTTTGCATGCGAGAAAGGATTTTTGGAGGAAACTTCCCCTTTTTTGGAGTCAATGTTGCAGAGCTCCTTCTAGCCCTTGCGCAATTTCTTTTGGTTGCACTTGCTTTTGCACGGTTGCTTTCGAGTTGCACCTGTTTCAGATTTTCAAAAAAAGAACAATTTGTTAGTTTGAAACGGTGGTTGGTTTTGCGGCCTTGATTTTCAACTGCTTGATCTCAGTTTTTTTGATGAAGATCTCAACCACTTGTTTGCTTTCTTGCTGGGGATTGGGTTTCATCTCTAATCCCGGGGACCTTGGCTTTCCAGATTTTTCCATGGCGATCGGTCACGTGGGACCCAACATTTTATTTTGCCTTTGTAGGCCTTTTACTTGCTTTTTCTTTTGGATTTCCAGAGTATCGGGGTGCGAGACCGCATGAAAATTGTAGGCCTTTTATTTTGTGCACTGTGCTTGCTTTGGTGTCAAGTGTTCAGAGTGCGTAAAGTTTTGAACAGTGTGAGGAAGGCCTATTTATAGGTTGACCAAATTAGGGCAAAGTTTTGAAGCTAAGTGCGGCCGCACAATTTTTTGTGTGGTCCGCACTCTTTACCTGGTGGAATTGACCTTCTGTGAAGATCTGCAGTCCGCAAAAAAATGGGTGCGGCAGCAGATATTTGTGTGGACCGCACAGTTCCAAGTGCGGCCGCAGATTGGCCATTTCTCTGGAATTCAAACTTCAGAGAGTTTGCATTTTTGGGTCTCCAGTTGTGCGGTCGCAGACTCCTTTATGCTGTGGCATTCAATAATGTGCAGGCCGCACAATAAATGTGCGGTCCACACTTTTTCTACACTTAGCCATTTTTTTCGAGCACAGTTCCTGCAAAGCACACTATTCCTGCAATACACTTCAAAACTAGTTAGCACAAAACAAAACCTATCTAAAAAAGAAGAAAAAGAAAAATAAAAAGAAACATGGGTTTCCTCCCAAGAAGCGCCTAATTTAACGTTGCGGCATGATGCAGATTACCATCAATCACTTGAAGTGAATCACCGCCACGACATGGCCATAATCAACTTTTCCAAGATAATGCTTCACCCTGTGATCATTGACTCTAAACACTTCATCATTTTTATTCTTCAAGCCTAATGCACCAAAGGATGTCACATTCACATCCACAAATGGGCCACTCCATTTAGATTTTAACTTTGCCGAAAACATCTGTAACCGAGAATTGAACAACAACACAAGATCGCCTTCTTTGAACTCCTCATTCTGAATTTACTTGTCATGGAGGTACTTCATCTTCTCCTGTATAAGGAAAAACTAGTATACGCATGGTACCGCAATTCATCAAGCTCATTCAATTGTGCCACCCTTAAGTTGGCGGCGACATCCCACTCAAGATTAAGCTTCTTCAATGCCCATATAGCCTTGTGCTCAAGTTCCAGCGGAAGGTGACAAGCTTTCCCGAACACTAACCAGTATGGAGACACCCCAATCGGTGTTTTGTAAGCCGACCTATAAGCCCATAGAGCATCATCAAGTTTTTTTTACCAATCCATCCGGTTGGCATTTACTGTCTTTGACAAAATACTCTTGATCTCCCGGTTGGAGACTTCCACTTCTCCGCTTACTTGAGGGTGATAGGGGGTCGAGAATTTATGAGTGACACCATACTTGGTGAGTAAGGTATCAAATCTTTGTTGCAAAAGTGTGATCCCTCGTCACTTATAATGGCCCTTGGAGTACCAAATTTGGTAAAGATGTTCTTTTTCAAAAATGTCACCATACTTCGAGCTTCGTTGTTGGGTAGAGCAACGGCCTCAACCCACTTTGACACATAGTCCAAAACTACCAAAATGTAGGTGTTCCCAAAAGAGCTTACGAATGGTCCCATGAAATCAATGCCCCACACATCAAAAATGTCAATTTTCAAGATGGTAGTGAGGGGCATATCATTTTTCTTAGAAATCCCACTGGCCCTTTGACATTCATCACAACGCTTGACTAGATCACTTGCGTCCTTGTAGAGAGTAGGTCAATAGAATCCACAACTCAATACTTTTGTCGTCGTTTTCGCTCCACCATGGTGACCACTATATGGTGAAGAGTGGCAAGCCTCAAGAATTTCCACTTGTTCTTCCTCCGGCACAGATTGTCGAATCACACCATCAGTACAAATCCGTAAGAGGTACGGTTCATCCCAATAATAGTCAAGCCAATCACGTTTGATCTTCTTCCTTTAGTTTGAAGAGAACTCATTCGGTACAATACCACTCACAAGATAATTTGCTAAGTCGGCGAACCAAGGCATCTCGGTCATTGAAATGGCTAGAAGTTGCTCGTCGGGGAAGGAATCATAGATCTCAAGGCTGTCATGTGGCTTCCCCTCCTCCAATCGAGACTAGTGGTCCGCCACTTGGTTTTCACTGCCTTTGCGATCCTGGATTTCTTGATAGAACTCTTGTAATAAAAGAACCCACCGTATGAACCTCACCTTTGAATCCTTCTTGCTAATTAAGTACTGAAGCACCACATGATTTGTGTGGACAATCACCTTTGTACCCACCAAGTACGGGCGAAACTTCTTCATAGCAAAGACAATAGCAAGAAGCCCCTTTCGGTCACCATGTAATTGACTTGCATCGTTCATGGTCTTACGAGCATAGTAGACCAGATGGAAGATTTTGTTGATATGTTGCCCCAAAACTGCTCTGATTGCCATATCACTTGCGTCACACATGAGCTCAAAAGGCAAGCTCCAATCTGGTACGGTGATAATAGGAGTAGTTTTCAATTTGAACTTGAGCAGTTCGAATGCCTTCATGAAATCCTCGTTGAAATGGAATTTGGCATCCTTATCCAAAATCTTACACTAGGGGTTCACAACTTTGGAAAAATCCTTGATGAAACGACGATAGAACCCTGCATGACTCAAGAAACTCCTTACTCTCTTCTTGGATGTTGGAGGTGGAAGTTTAGAAATCACCTTTGTTTTAGCCTTGTCGACCTTAATACCATTCTTTGAAATTTGTGGCCAAGGACAATGCCTTCCTCGACCATGAAGTGACACTTCTCCCAATTGAGTTCCAAGTTCGTCTCTTCATATCTTGCCAATACCTTATCCAAAATTTTCAAGAAATTATCAAAAGAATTCCCGGCCATTGAAAAGTCATCCATGAAGAACTCAAGAAAATCCTCCACCATGTCGGTGAAGATAGCCATCATACGCCGTTGAAAAGTTGTCAGTGCATTGCATAACCCAAATGGCATCCGCGAGAATGCGAATGTACCATAGGGACATGTGAAAGTAGTCTCCTCTTGATCCTCAAGGGCAATAAGAATTTGATTGTAGCCGGAATATCCATCAAGGAAACAATAGAAAGCACGATCGGTCAACCTATCAAGCATTTGATCAAGGAAGGGAAGTGGGAAATGATCTTTCCTTGTGACTTTGTTGAGCTTGCGATAGTCCATACACACTCTCCACCTGGTCACCGTTCTTGTAGGAATCAACTAGTTATTTTCATTGGTGACCACCATCATGCCCCCTTTCTTTGACATATTACACCGGTGAGGCCCACAAACTATCGAAAATGGGGTAAACAACCATCGGCGCATTATTAGCGAATTCAAGAAACTTAAAGTTCCTAAGTTGGGTTCTAGGGGTTTTGAGGTGTGATTTTGCGTTGTTGCGGGTGTTCCGAAGGCTCGAGCAAGTCCGTATTATGATTTGGGACTTGTTGGTATATTTGGACGGGGGATCGGGTAGGCCCAGGTGCCTTTCGGGCACCAAACAAGGCCAAAAACTAGCTGAAGCAGTTGCTGGCGCACCTGATCTGGTGTGACCGCAGGTGCGGTTGCCCAATCGCAGGTGCGAGACCGGTGCTGTGGTCCCAGCCTCGCAGGTGCGACCCCAGGTGGGCTTCCCAGTTCTCGCAGGTGCGGGCCTTACCCCGTAGGTGCGGACTCCTGCCCGCAGGTGCGAGCCCAGGCCCTTGCTCCGGGTTTCGCCTATGAAGGGCGTTATGAGGTTCGGGAAGAAGGGCAAGCTAAGCCCAAGGTTCATTGGTCCCTTTGAGGTGTTGCGACGAGTTGGGGAGATTGCTTATGAGCTTGCCTTACCTCCTAGTCTAGCAGGAGTTCATCCGGTATTTCATGTATCTATGATCCGGAAGTATCAAGATAATACATCTCATTTATTGGATTTCAGCTCAGTCCAATTGGACAAGGATCTATATTATGTTGAGGAGCTAGTGGCTATTTTGCACAGGTAGGTCACAAAGCTGAGATCAAAGAACGTTGCTTCTGTGAAGGTTCAGTGGAGGGGTCAGCCGGTCGAGGAGGCGACTTGGGAGACCGATCATGATATGCGCAAATGTTATCCTCATCTTTTCACCACTTTAGATATGTCTTTATACTCGTTCGAGGACAAACGATTATTTTAAGAGGGGGAGGATGTAACGACCCGGGCGGTCATTTTGAGAGTTATAGATCCGATCCCCTGTCTAGTGCTTACCCGTATCTTTTTCTGCTTATGTGACTCGCCGGGAGGTCTTTGTTGTGGTTTTGGAGTGTTTTGGGACACTTAGCCCCTAAACGGAAGCTTAAGCCTTAGAATTTTTTACTATAATTGGATATATGTGCAGACGACTCCAGAATGGAGTTTAGTCGGTTCCATTAGCTCCGTTGGATGATTTTGGACTTAGGATTGTGTCCATATTGTGTTTTGGGGTTCTGTAGCTTATTTAGGCTTGAAATGGCGAAAGTCGAATTTTTGGAGATTTTGGCCGGAAGTGGACTTTTTGATATCGGGGTTGGATTCTGATTCTGGAAGTTGTAGTAGGTCCATAATGTTGAATATGACTTGTGTGTAAAATTTGCGATCAATTGGATGTGGTTTGATAGGTTTCGGCATCGGTTGTAGAAATTTAAAGTTTCGAGTTCATTAAGTTTGAATCGGAGGGTGATTCATATTTTTAGCGTTGTTTGATGTGATTCGAGAGCTCGACTAAGTTTTTATGGTGTTTTAGGACTGGTTGGTATGTTTGGTTGGGGTCCCGGAGGCTTCGGGTGTGTTTCGGACGCTTAACGAATTGACTTTTGGACTTAGGCAATTGCTGAGTTTTCTGTCCTTCTGGTGTTTCGCACCTGCGGTGGGAGACTGCAGGTGCGGACTCGCACGTGCGGAAGGAGGAGCGCATGTGTGGTTTTGGTCAACTTGGCCTTTGAGAGCAGGTGCAAGAAGGGGAGTCACATTTGCGCATCCGTAGATGCGGAAGATGAAGCACAGAAATGGAAGGGCCTGAAGCATGGGGGATTGCAGAAGCGGGAAAAATCCGCAGGAGCGAGCGCGCAGGTGCAGCCCATTGCTCGCAGATCCGGTCCCATCCCTTTAAGTCATTTCCGCACCTGCGATAGAAATTCCGCATGTGCGACAGTAGGTCCGCGGATGCGAAATCACCGGGCAGAAAAGATCGAGTTCAGGGGTTTGATTCCCATTTCAATTTGGGACTTTGAGAGCTCGGTGTAAGGCATTTTTCGAGGTTTCTTCAAGGAGATTGTTGGGGTAAGTGATTCTACCCCGAATTGGACTATATTTCATGAATCTATTGCTATTTTCATCATCTAATTAGGGATTTTAGTTGAAAATTTGGGGGAAAATGGTAGAAACTTCCTAGACTAAAACTTTGAGTTTTGAAAAGCGATTTGGAGTCGGATTCGAGTAATTCCTGTATGGTTGAACTCTTGAGTGAATAGGTGTTCATATTTTGTGACTTATACATGATTCCGAGATGTGGGCCCGGAGAGGCTTTTTGGGTTGATTTCCTAATTTCTTGCTTTAGATTAGATTTCATTAATTAGATTGGTTTCTTATAGATATATTTATGGTATGTAATTGATTTTGGCTAGATTTGGGCCATCGGGAGTCAGATATTCATGGGAAAAGCATTGCTACCGATTGATTGAGCTTGATTCGAGGTAAGTGGCTTGCCTAACCTTGTGTGAGGAAAATCCCTTTAGGATTTGGTGTTGTTATGATATGTGAGCGAGGTGTACACGAGGTGGTGAGTGCATACATGGGCTATTTGTTGAAAAACTTAATATTTACTGAGTAATAACCCATTTTCATCTTAATTGAGTACACTAACATGTGTAGTTATCCTATTAGCCTAGAATAGCATGTCTACGTGTCTTAGTTGCTTATCTGAACTCTTTGCAGCATGCTTAGTGGATTCCTGCTTATTTTCTTTACTTCTACTTAGTCTAAACTGCAGATTTTCTTGCTGTAACTGTTATCTTCATTTTGTTTGAGTTGCATATTTACTTTGGAACTACCGGACAGTATCCCGGGAGATCCCCTGCATGTTTACTTTTGGAACTACGAGACGGTATCTCGGGAGTTTCCCCATTGTTTAACATGTGTGTTGTACTATTAATTGTTGTGTTTCCTTTCATTAAATTCTAGTCTATTATTATATTGTATATCTCCTGCCTTAATTATTATTTACAAGTGGGTCTGGCCTGACCTCGTCACTACTCGACCGAGGTTACGTTTGGCATTTACTGGGTTGTGGTGTATTCATGCTACTCTTCTGCACATGTTTTCATATGCAGATCCAGTTACATCAATCCAGCCTCGCTATTAGTTGTGCACCTGCCATTGTTACGGAGACTTCAAGGTACATTTGTTGCGTCTGCAGGCCTAGGAGTCCCCGTCTATCCCTTTGTATAGTTCTTCCTCTACTACTTCTAATTACTGATGTATAGAACAGTTAGTAAATTCTTAGAAGCTTGTGACTTATGATGTTTCGGGTCTTGGGAAAATTTTGTATGTATTTTTTGTGATAATTGTTATTGTATATGTCGATCGGCATTTCTATCAAGTATTTCATTACTGTTGTTGTTAGTGGTTTAGATTTATATTTTATTTTCGTTGTTATTCCGCAAATATTAGGGTTACCTAGTCATAGAGACTAAGTGCCGTCACGACCTCTCACGGAGGGAAGATTGGATCGTGACATCAACTATGAAATATAAACTTATAGAACGAAGAGAACAAGGCAAAGTAATTTGTCTTTGCAATTTTAACCACAAGTGATGTTACCATCCTAATTTTGCAAGGAGGATTGACGGGTTCTAGCTTAGGTGATAAAATACCAGACACATGAGTCACTTCAATTTAACCCAATAATTTTCTCAAGTGCATACTACTCTTTTACCTTACTTATTTTGTGAATAAAATATATAAAAAATAATTTTAATTAATAAATACATAACAAATATAGTGTGATATTATAAATAGTAACATAGCATGTGCAAGTACAAACAACGCAAATTTATTCTTCATATGCACAAATAACAAAAAATTTAATTTTTTTAAATCACCTTATAAATATGTTACTCACTTTGTCCCAATTTAAATGACGGTCTTTAACCAGGCATGCCGTTTAAAAAAGAAGTAAAAACTTTTAAAATCTATAGTTTAAATATGCTATAGATATTTCTATGACTATAAATTATTTTATTAACAGTAAAATAAAAAATTTAAATTTTGAATTATTCTTAAACATAAAAAGCTATCATTCTTTTTAAGATATATTAAGTAAAAAAAGTGTTATATGGGACAGAGGGAGTAAAAACAATATAAAAAGAAAAATCCTACAAATACCATGTTGGGCCTTGCCCAGCAGGAGCTTATAACAAATACTATAGGAAAGAGACGGGGAGGAAAAAAAAACACTTTAGGAAGAAAGCAAATGATAAAGTTAACAGATGCATTAAATAAGAAAATAAGAAGAAGAAAAAAGGGATATGTAGCTATGCACTCAAAATGCTTTTTGACAACATTGGTACACATAGCTACAAACTGGTTTGTTTTTAGGTTGTGTTATTAACTCAGCACTGATCATGATAAACGAAGTTGATTAATTCTATTCTAGCATAATAATCATAGCTGGTTAAATATGATAGTAATAAAAAATCCGATTCATTCTAAAGAAATATAAATTGTTCAATAAAGAAAAAACTGATATACAATGTAAAAACCAAAGCTTGAAGCTTCTATAGTAATTTTTGGAAGAAATTTAAAAAATAACCACAATTTTAGAAGTAATCGAAATGTAATCACTTTTCATATAAAGATAAATCTGAACGAATATACTGTTTAAAATTCGGAGAAATACTTAGGTATAATATACTGGAGTTCTAGTATAATATACCGGTCCAGCATAATATACTGGAGATTGGAGCACCGGAATCTTCAGTAAATTATAATGAAACTCCCCGCGTGTTGGAGTTCCAGCATAATATGCTGGTTCATACACAGGCGCACCGATCTTCAGCATATTATGCTGGAACTTTCCGTGTTGCAGCAAAAAAATAGCTATTTTTCAATGACTTTACAAACGCTGACTATTTTTGAATAAGCAATCCGAAAACTCGTTAGCCCGAGCTATTTTTACATTAGAACTGGATTAATTTAGGTTGTAAGGCTAATTAAAGGACTTTGAGCCCGAATAATTTGAATTCGCATCACTTAATAATTTGAATTTGCATCACTTAGGACTCGTTAAAGAAGGGGAAAGCGCTGCTTATTCTAATTAAGATATCTACCTCAGCGGAACATGGTTACGTGGTCACTTATCACAGTTCTTTGTCACTAGCATTTACTTCTTTTAACTCCTTTTACAAGTTAGAATTTTTTCGAAATTATATGTGTAATGGGAAGCGTTTGAATAGTTATTACTTAAAAACATTTTCCTGCTTTAAAAATAAAAAAAGTGCCTCATACTGACTCAATTTTTTTCCTAAAAAGAAAAACATAATGCTATACTAAACTTAATTAATTTTTGCACTCTCTCTCTCTCTCTCTCTCTCCTGTTCTTGTTCTTATTTTATTTTTCCATTTCCAGATCCAAACCTCTCCCAAGAACCCCACTGAATTCCTTCTCAGATCCTTCAATTTTCATCTCCAATCATACAATTTTCCTTTCATCTCGCAGAAAATATCTCAATTTTGTTGAGCTGTAATGGCGGGAGCCTAAAAACTCCATTTATTATTGTGGGGTTGATCAAGTTGGAGAGAAAACAAAACAGTTAAAAGAATCTGTACACTTTCTGGATCTGATCGACAGATTTATCTGCAATTTCACCAATCATGAATCCCTTTTCCTCCGGCACGCGTCTTAGGTATCAACACCCCATATTAAACCTCACTTTTCTTGTATTTGTTATTGGATCAAGTTTGCACATTTTTATCTGGCTCATTGTTATTTTGATGAATTGAGATGATTTAAATGGAGTAACATGGTCAGTGATGATTCATATAGCCGACACCAACTTGTTTCAAACTAAGATGTAATTATTATTGTTGTTATTATAGTTGTGTTGATATTTGTCTGTTTCCATTTTTGTTTTTGAGTTTCTCGAAAGTTGCTATTGAGTATTGGAATGAAAGGGGTTCAAATGGAGGGAAATGGGTATTGAGGATTCATATTGTAGAGTTCCAGCTAGTGTGGGATTGCAGGATGGTTGTTGTGTGAAAGTATTGAATTGCTAGTAATGGTTGGTAGATATTTTTGGGTTTGATGGTCTCACTTAGCAATAGATATTAGTGAGAATATGTTTGAGACTTAGCACTTTTACGGTCTTATGCTTTCTAGGAGTGCTTTAACCTTTTCCGAGATATTTATGTTTAGAAAATATACATAACTTCGAGTACTTATTATTTGTATTTGCCTATTATTGGCATGAGATGATTTAAATGGAGTAACATGGTCAGTGTGGATTCAAATAGCCGAACCGAACTTGTTTGGGACTGCAACAACTGCTCATCAGGAAAGGTCTCATTGATCACACCTTCCGAGTTTCTAACCTGGACATGTGATTGGCCACTTGATTCTCTGTTCCTTTACGGTCTGAATGGTATGTGTGGAAGATGACTTTGGTGCCAACCAAGTAACCTCGAAATTTATCAAATGCCTATACTACAGCAAGCAACTCCTTTTCGGTCACAACATAATTTATTTGAACAGGAGTAAGAGTTTTGCTTGCGTAGTAAATGGAGTGAAACACTTTGTTCCTCCTTTGGCCCAACACGACCCCAATTGCACCACCGCTGGCATCACACATCAACTCAAATGGCTTATTCCAGTGCGGAGCCACTATAATTGGTGCACTCACTAAATTCTGTTTCAGCTCCTCGAATGCCTTCAAACAAGCATCGTCGAACCTGAACGATACATCCTTTTCTAACAACCTACACATTGAAGATGGAATTTTTGAGAAATCCTTAATGAATAGGCGATGGAAACCTGCATGTCCTAGATAACTTCGGACTCCTTTCATGAAAATTGGTGGTGGCAAATTTTCAATTGCTTCCACCTTAGCCTTGTCAACTTCCAGCCCGTCTTTGGACACCTTGTGCCGCAACACTATACCTTCGCACCATAAAATGACACTTCTCCCAGTTCAACACAAGATTAGTCTCCTCACACCTAGCAAACACTTTAATAAGATTGGTTAAACATTCATAAAAATAGGGACCAAACACAGAAAAATCATTTATAAAGACCTCAACAAATCGTTCCACCATATCGGTGAAAATTGTTATCATACACCTTTGAAAAGTCGCAGGTGCATTACATAACGCGACTGGCATTCTCTTAAATGCACAAGTGCCATAAGAGCATGTAAAAGTGGTCTTCGCGTGATCCTCTGGGGCAATTTGATTATACCTCGAGTAGCCATCGAGGAAACAGTAGTATTCCTGTCAGGCTAACCAGTCAAGAATTTGATTAATAAAAGGAAGGGGGAAGTGATCTTTACGTGTAGCATTATTCAACTTCCTGTAGTCTATGCATATTTGCTAACCAATTTCCGTTCTAGTTGGATTAATTCATTTTGTTCATTCACTACAACAGTCATACCTCTCTTTTTAAGTACACATTGGACAAGGCTTACCCACTTATTATTGGAGATAGGAAATACAACACCTGCGTCGAGCCACTAATCACTTATTTTTTTACCACCTCTTTCATGATCGAATTTAGGCAGCGCTGATGTTCCACGCTAGGCTTATGTCCTTCCATGAGTATTTTGTGCATGCAGAATGCGGGGCTAATACCCGTTATGTCAGACATTGCCCATCCAATGGGGTGCTTGTGCTCCCTTAGCACCCTCAACAACTTCTCTTCCTGCAAGTTAGACAAATGAGAAGAAACAATCACATGTAAAGTGTTAGAACTTCCCAAATATGCATAATGAAGATGAGAGGGTAAGGGTTAAAGACCCAATTTCGGAGCCTCTTCAAAGGAAGGCTTGGGTGGGGCACCACTCAACCTATCTAGAGGCTCAAATTTTGGTTCATCTCTAATGTATTCACATAATTCATCCAGAATGTGCATCATCTCTTCAACCTCTTCTTCAAGTTCCATGTGATTGAACAATATCAGTATTTTTTTCTAGTGCATCATCTTTGAATGCACTCATCCCCGGGGCTGGTTCGTCTACTTTCACTACAGAAATTATAGCACGAAAGCCATTAACTTCAATTGCTTACTACTCCAAGCCTCCATTAAGTACTTCAATTGCTTGCTACTCCAAGCCTCAATTAACTTTGCCTCTTTAGCATATGCATCTCTCTGTAAGGCATTGAGTTGATCTCTGTGTTCCCAAGGTTCATGTATAGTCTCAGTTAAAGAGTAGCACTTGTGACACCTTTATACCCCTGAAGCATCATTGGTGCTTTGCAAATTATCTTTACCAGAACATTTTTTTTTGTTTTCTTTTGCATAAGATAAAATATTGTAAAGGGCGAGGTGGTTCAACCATATAAAACTTCTTAAGCTCTTCCAGAGGGAGCATCCACAGGTTGTGAACTGCCTCGATTACTCTATTTGTCTGCCACAATGTCAAAAGTGTGCTTAAGCCCTTAAGCGAGGCTCAAAACATGTTGAGCGCTTTGCCTCGCTTTGTGGGCGCTTCAGTATCACATCAAGACTCTAAGACCTACTTTTCCTTGCCAGTGAGTGTAATCCTGAAAAGGTGACACTAAACAATTGATATTTCACAAAATCATAATTTGTTTCAATTTCTTTGTCCATTTATTTGTCATTCCTGATTATAATTATTGGTCTTGGATTACATATACATATTTTTACCTTTTCTCCCGTTGTACCTTTTTTCATTAAAGCCCACGCTTTAATTACGCTTTGCGCTTAAAGCCCCAACGGACCTTAGAGCTTTTTTGCGCTTTTCGCCTTTGATAACATTGTTTGTCTGCGTAGAGAAGTTTGATGTTTTTCGTTTCCGACAATCCCATTTGAATTTTCTGCTACCTTTTGGGGTGGTTAACAAGTTTCCATGTCAGAATTTAATATGCCAACTGATGATGTCATTAGATAATAAGAGCTTATAATAGAAGATTCCTGATAAAAGCCTACAATAGAAAATTATATGCGCTTATTGGTCTAATGCAGGGACATGATTCGGGCTATCCGTGCTTGCAAAACTGCAGCAGAGGAGCGAGGTGTAGTAAGAAAAGAGTGTGCTGCTATTAGAGCTGCAATCAGTGAAAATGATCAAGATTATAGACATCGTAATATTGCGAAGCTAATGTTCATTCACATGCTGGGTTACCCCACACACTTTGGTCAAATGGAATGCTTGAAGCTGATTGCTTCTCCAGGATTTCCAGAGAAAAGAATAGGATATCTTGGCCTAATGTTGCTACTTGACGAAAGACAAGAAGTTTTAATGTTGGTTACCAATTCTATAAAGCAGTATCCTTTTCTTGTGTTTCACTATTTCCTCTTCAAAAGATGTCTATTTATATGTGCACTCAAACCAGATTAAAGGGCATATATGAAGAAAGAAATACTGGTGAAGGTCTTTTTCTTTTTCTTTTTTCCCCAAAGCACTTTCAGTTGATTAGGCTATTGCTCTTTGATTTGTACAACTTTTAAAGGTAATAGCTAATTAGCTATTGTCGCTCAGTTTATTTCAAATTCACAGTTACATTCAGATACCTTAACTTTTGAATAGAGATCTTAACCACACCAACCAATATATTGTTGGACTTGCTCTTTGTGCCCTGGGAAATATTGGTTCTGCAGAAATGGCTCGTGACCTTGCACCAGAAGTTGAAAGGTTGTTAAAGTTTAGAGATCCTAATGTCCGAAAGAAGGTAAGTCTCTTAAGAAAATCAGCTGCTATTAGCATTTCTTCTCTTTATATCATTGTGCATTTATGTATTTCTTTCCACAATCAACTCATTTAAAGTTTTCATGTGAACTCTATACTTGGGCCCTCATTGTATGGGTATTCACTTAATCATGCATTTGTTGTTTACACCAAACTAACTTCCAAATACTCTTTTTCAACTTTAACTTCCGATACTCTTTCAGTCTTTCTTTTCTGCTTCAACCAAACAAATATTGCCCAAATGCCTACTTAAAGTCTTCTAATTTTTCTCATGACATGAGTATTTGACTCAGTAGATATCTGATGTTTCTTTTGTGCTCACTCGCAAATGGTTGCTTTTTATCAGTGTATTCACTCGACTTTGGTCTACTGTAGGCAGCGCTTTGCTCTATAAGAATTATAAGGAAGGTCCCCGATCTCGCCGAAAATTTTATAAACCCTGCAGCAGCCTTGTTAAGTGAGAAACACCATGGAGTTCTCATTACAGGCGTCCAGCTTTGTATAGATCTATGTAAAGTTAGTACAGAAGCTCTTGAATATTTCAGAAAGGTAAGTCGACCGCTCATTTAAAGGATCTAATCAAAGAGCTTCATTCCCTTTGTACTTCTTCCAGCCTCATTTTAACTGAAACAGCATTAGTGTAAGCTGCACCTACACATGCTGGAGTAGATATTTGAAATTTGATAAAATCAAGAATCAAAAACTTAACCTTCTATTTGATGTGGCATTCATATTGTTTTTAATTTTCTTTTTTTTCCATGTGTGGTTCTAGAAGTGCACAGATGGTTTAGTCAAAATTCTGAAGGATCTCACGAACAGTCCATATGCGCCTGAGTATGACGTTTCAGGCATTACAGATCCTTTCCTCCATATAAGATTGATTAGGCTCTTGTGTGCTTTGGGACACGATAATGCCGATGCCAGTGATGCTATGAATGATATACTTGCTCAGGTTTGTTTTGCCTCTTTGTGTCTTGATGTGTATCATATCAGGGAGTTGTTAGATCTTGAAGTTTTCTATATGCTTTCCTGCTAGTGATTTTTGTCAATGCTTTGGCAGTGCATCACTCAACTCTTGCTCTTAGCATAGATAAAATTTAGTTAACAGTTTACTCTATGAATACAGAAGCAAGAGTATGGTTAGTTTGTGCACTGTGTAGTTTAGGTTTGGAATTGTCTTTGTTGGTAAATAAATCTAGACATTTTTGTTTATCTTTTCGTATTCTTCTGCGTGCAATATTGACTGGCAGAATTATACTGCTCTCAGTTTGGGCTTAGCTTCACTTCTTTGATACTTTGCCACGGCAAAGGCTTCATGTGGTCCTTGGCCCGAAAATGTCTGAATGCATTTAGATGCCGTTTGCTTCAAAATTTTGAAAAACTTGTTTTGAACTTTTTTCCCCAACTTTTTGTTAAAACTGTGTTTCGGCCAAACACCAAGAAGGAAAAAAAATTGTAATTTATGCAAACTGAAAAACTTTTCTTTTTGGTCTTTGGTTGATAAACAACTTTTGCAAAAAAATGTTTTGGTTGAAACTCTTCTTCAAATTTTTGAAGCAAACGCTTGCTTGTTGTGGAGATCTAATGAAGTTTTCTCAAAGAGGCTTGTATTTAAAACATGCAACAAAGTGAGCAATTCTCTTTGATAGGTATGCAACAAAGTGAGAATATTCACAACAATAAGTGTGTGCCTGAATGGGTCTACAAGCTTATGCAACACAATAAGGAGAATCTTTTTTTTTTTTTCACTTCAAGTGCTTGTTCTCTGCTTACTATCACGGTACAATCATATCAATTGTATTTTATGAGTAAGTAGCAGTTTCTCTGGTCGTATTTCAACCCTTGAGAAGGTTATACTGTATGATGAAATATAGATTTCCCTAACAAGTCTGAAATCTTCTCTAGGTGGCAACAAAAACTGAATCAAACAAAAATGCAGGCAATGCTATTCTTTATGAATGTGTTGCAACCATTATGAGCATAGAAGATAATGGTGGCTTGAGGGTACTTGCTATTAATATTTTGGGAAGATTTTTGTCCAACCGTGATAACAATATCAGGTTATTCTCAATCTTCTATTTTTGCATATTTCACCCGCAATATGTTGGGGTTATCTTATCTGGTCACTTTGTCTTTTCGGTCCTGTTGTGATGACCGGTGGTATCATACACTTGAGATGAGAAATTGCTTAACCAAAGCAAAATTGAGTTGCTATAAACAGCCTCTACATTCAATATGCACTTCTGTGTCCAAACCCTATTGATCTCGTATGTATTTAACAATTAAGTGGTTTATACTGTGCTTCTACTTGTTATGTGCCTTCAATCTATAGGGTATTCTTGTACTATAGTTGTCCAGGTGTTAATGGTGATTAGAAATTCTATTCTCTTTGAACCCCTTGTTTATTGTGATTGTGATATACAGGTCTTTTCTTTTGGATGAGAAAATACATTTGGCTGTTCACTGCTTATATTTGCAGAATTTGGTGCCGTGACAGATCTTTGGCATGCCCCTAAGTCTGCACCACATGCTAGATGCAGTGGCCTGTTTGTTTCCTTGTTTTTGCCTTTTTCTTTTGAGGCTATAGAAAGGAGGGGTTTCTTTCCTTGTCACTTCTCTATATGATTCTTGTACCGTTAGATATATCTGTGTGATAGTCTCTTGCTATTTTTCTTGTAAGCATGGGTTCATTTTTAATCTTAGTGAGTGAGGTCCAATTATTTCAGATATGTTGCACTGAACATGTTGATGAAAGCTCTGGCTGTAGATAGTCAAGCAGTACAGAGGCATCGGGCAACAATTTTGGAATGTGTGAAGGTATTTGACCTTTACAGATATCCTTTCTAATAGTTTTTCCACTTCTTCGTACTCATTGTTCTTTCCCTTTGACATGTGAACTACCTCTGTTCAAATATTCTAGAGCATGAGCTGTAAATGATACCCCCACTAGCCGGATCATGTATAGCATGTGCTTCCACAGATTGATAATGGCGTTTCTACTTGTCAGATTATGTGGCTTCTTCAGTTAAACTAGCATATTAGGAAATACTATTCGCGGATGTTCCACTTATACTATTCGCTGATGTTCCAGTTATCTGGCTTCTTCAGTTAAACAGCAACTTGTGCGTTTGTTCAATTTTCAGGATACCGATCAATCGATTCGTAAAAGAGCCGTTGAACTTGTGTATCTCTTAGTAAATGAAAGCAATGTGAAGCCTATGGCGAAGGAGTTAATTGAATATCTAGAAGCAAGTGATGCGGAGTTTAGGGGAGATCTCACTGCCAAAATCTGTTCGATTGTGGAAAAGTAAGTGAACACTGAAAATGTTTGTGGGAACTATGATTTTGATTCTGAGAATTCACAGAATGCTTCTGCTTCTACTATTAGTGAGGGAGGATAGATGTGTTTTTTTGTTCCTTCATTTCTTATTTTCATGTTTTTGTTTCTCTTGATTATTCTGGTTGCATCCCCGGGAGAAGCGGGGATTATGTGTTGTAATATGATTAGATAGCTTTCCCAAACAACTGCATTGTTTGTTCTCTTCCAAGACATCTTCAAATGCATCTCCAACTTACAACTGCTTATGGTACTCCAGGTTCTCACCAGAGAAAATTTGGTACATTGATCAGATGCTCAAGGTTCTCCCAGAGGTATGCATACACTGATAGATTTCATAGTATTATGATTTTTCTGTTTGAGTTTAAGATTATTTGTAGGCCATATGGTCTTTCTGTTAATTAGGCAACATAAGTTTTATTTAAAACTGTATGACTCCCACTCATGTGAGGACCTAATCATTTTCTTGGGGCAAGCACTGGAAATACCTTTTACATGGGTGGCAGCAACTAGACTTGAATTCAGATATATACTTACTTGAATCACATGTTGAATAGTAGTGACTGCCTCGTCTAAAAGCTTGAGTTTTTTTTTTTTTTTTTTTT
>ML396119.1:0-14788 GCA_005239525.1 Nicotiana knightiana | reverse complement strand
CCTCTTTTAATCAATAGACCGACCAAAATCAGCCATGAACTTCCATAAAATCCACCATTTTTCACTTCTAACAAAATTCATAAAATCCATACCCCCATTACAAGTCAAAGAATCGATGAGCCACCTTCTAAAATTCCGTTGAGGCAAAAAGAGCCGGCTAAGTTATGTCAAAGAAGAACACGAATGGTGGAATCCAAAAGAGAGAAGAAGTCGGACTACATAATTAGAAATTTTCACCCAAAATTCGTCTTTTTTTTATGGTCTTTCTCTTATCTCTATATGTCTTCCAGTTTGAGATGGATACAAAAAGAAGAGAGGGAATTAATGTGAGAGAAAAGATTGACAGAAAAATTTTGATATAATTTATTGCTTTTCTTTGTTTTTCACTACTGCTGCCTGGTTTTGGAACAAACAGATGAAGAAGCGGGGAAAGATTGGAGTAAGGGAGAAAGAAAAGAAGGGGGGGGAGGGCAAACGATGATGGAGGGGAAAAGAAAACAGAAAGGGGTGAGGGGAATAGGGGTTTAATGATTTTGGAGTATAGGCTTATTTTTTTTCTTTTTCTTTGTATTTTTTTTTAGATTTTTTTAATCAAAATTATTGTAGTGACGCGCTTAGTTTAGGTGATTTACACATATTTTGTCCATATCACCTCTGTCACGGTCACATGTGCATGGTCAACGGTCAAATATGTTTATTAGTTATCAAATATACGAGTTTGCGTGTTCAAATGGGAACTATGTAAGTTTGTATATCAACTTTGAAATCTCGTACAAGTTTAAGTAGTCACAAGGCCATTTCGCCTAAAAATTTTGAAGTCTGACACGGACGGCGACACTTTTAGAAGATCCGAACAACAAAGGTGGAAAAATGGGAGTAGGAAAGATTAGAGTGAAAGTCTATCAAGTTATTATGTTGGAGAAATTTCAATTGAGAATGATGCAATATTCTCAGAAAAGAAAAGCATATCAATTATTGATTCCACTATCTGGTGGGTACGATAACATATAAGTCTTCTAATAATTCAACGGTGAAACTTACTCATACCTTAAACCTTACAGAAAGAAATGAAGGAGCTAGTGGTTAGGATTCGAACTCATGCAAAAGGGTCAGATTTGTAATATCTTGGTCAGTGAAGTGGCGGACTCTTTTGACATTTATAATGTCATTTTATGCTAAATAACTTTCTTCATTTATTTCGATCTGTTTAATGAAGTTTCTTTCTTTAATGAAACATCCTATCTGTCTGTCTGTCCTAGCTACAATTATTTATAAGTTCAAAACACTGTTAAATTGTCAACCTTGAACTTATATGTCTTAAAATACAACCCTGACCTATTACAAAATATGCATTAAAAACAGTGGAAATGGTAAATAATTAGGAGTATAAGGAAGACTTCGATGTCCCCACAGCTTGGAAACCATCCAATTCATAACTAAAGTCTTCCACACCACTTTTCACTGCTCCCACCATCCTCATGAAGAATATATTTTGTGGGGCTACTACCATTTTCTATAAATTTAATCAATTGGGAGAGGGAAATTGTCATTTACTAGAGCATTAGTAGCCTCCTGCTACTGCTTTTGTATTCCTCCTTTTNGGGGGGGGGGGGGGGGCAAGATTTATATGTTAAGGATTATATCGCAAGATTTATAAGTTAAAGATTATAGCACACGATACGCGTCATCAATCGATATGTTGAGGTTTGAACTGTACTGATAATAAGTGATAATATTACTGATCACTCGAGATAGGGTGATGAATTAATTAAAAAAGAAAACAAGAGGTAAGTGTACACCAATCTTTTTTTTTTTTTTTTTGGAGTAATAAGAGGTAGTTATATTGTACCAAAAAGGCACCAGGGTGGGTACATATCCCTGTGTCAAAAGGAGTGTCACCACTAGTGGGTGTACGAATTGGTTATAGATCAAGAATCCTATACTTCAACCATGTTTAAGTGGAAGGAGCTTGACATTAATAGAGTTTATGCTCTTCACTTTTTCAGTAGAATTTAGTAGCCAAAGAGTCAGAATTAATCAGCAATTTGTTGTCCTTGTGGCATTATTCAAACACCATAGAGCTTCAAAAGAGACAAAACAGGATAATAGGGCCAATTGGATTTGAAACTGTGGAGAATCTTTTGGGAGACACAAACAAGATTATTAAAATAGGAAGGAAGAGTCCCAAGAGTTGATCTAGATTTATTTTTTCTTTAGACTGCAGCATTTAAATGAGTTTGAAAAATGTCACCGCAGGAATTATATTAATTAAATATTTAAACTTTCCAGCAACCCCAAGTGGTCCCTTGAAGCATAAGAAGTCAAGAGGTAATATTTTCAAATCTTGGGTGAATTTTATGGGATTCTAATAGAAAAAAATAAAGTGCAACATGTTATCCTTCTTCCACAAAAGTGGAAATTGGAAAGAAGCACCATTCAAAGTATAAAAGCAGAAAAGTGAAAAAAGAGAAAAGCTAAAGCTCCAAAAGAACTTATGACGACTGAATAATCAAATAATTTTAATTAACTAAACTACAAAGCAATTGAAGAAAGGAAAAAAGAAAAAGATTGTATACTATCTTCAAATATAGGGGAGCCTTTAAAGGTTGCCGCTTGACCAGGAGGTCACGTGTTCAAGATACGGAAAAAGCCTCTTGTAAGAATTTGGGGCGTACATTATGCACAATGCAGCCGGTCCTTTTCCGAACCCCGCGTCTTGCAGAAGCTTAGTCGCCGGCTACCCTCTTGTACTATCTTCAAACAGGTGGAGCTTTATGATGATCAGTCCATGGCAAACTTGCATTGTTAGCAAAATTATGAAATTTATCCTTCTTGGACCAAAGCCAGATCTTGGAAACAGAAAAACTCTCCCCTCTATTTCCAAGATTTATCCTTTTCCCATAATTATCCCTATCATTTGCAGAATTTTCATTTTGTCCACTTTTCCCTTTAACATTTCCCCTCAGTTGATGACCACCACCATCTGCACCATTACTATTGGGACACAATGCCACTTGCAATTCTGAATCAACCACCACATATTGGAAAGACCCCATTGAAAAACACCTTCTTGAATCCAAGTTACTATCACTAGTCTCTCCCATTTCCCTTTTCCCAATTTCAAGAATACCATTGTTTGTGTTCTTGAATTTGCCAAGTCTAACAGAAAACACCCTTCTTGAACTGATCTTACTATCAATATCCTCATGTAATTTTGGACCAACAATAACACTTCCATTTTCTGAAACACCACCACCACAACATTCATCTCTTGTTGTATCATCAAAGTAAAAGATTGGATTTTCAATACAAAAACCAGGTGTAAAAAGGCTCCCTCTACAAAGTGGACAAGTAGAATTTGACAAAAGCCATGTGTCTATACAACTTAAATGAAAAGCATGACTACATAAAGGGAGCAGCCTTAACTTGTCTTGTTCTGAGAATTCACAAAGACAAACAGCACAATCGAATGGTTCTTTTAAACCAATTATATCTTTGTAAAGAAACACATGGAGTGCATCAATAAAGGACTGATCTAAACCTGAATCATGTATATTAAAAAGCTGTTGTAATTGCCTTTGATAGGAACCAGAATCAGACATTTCAGTGTCTCCAGCAGATTGTGAAGAGAACCTATGTTTCATTAAGTACTTAACTAACAAATGGAGAATACCAGAAATAAAGAATATGATAGCTAATATTACTATGATAAAAAGAACAGCTGGGCTAATTTTATTTCCATATGAAGGTGATGGCATTTTTTTTTTATCTTTGGGCACTTGAACATAGTACTAAAAAGACAATACTTTGTTCATACCTTATTTTCTTGAATCAGATATTTTCATTTGTTGAAGATAGTAGGTAGTACTTGTGTTGCTAATGGCACAAAGACAAAGCCAGCTAATATATTTGAGGAGTACAAGAAATAGAGCCACCCCACATTCCTTTACATTTATAAGAAACCCAATACCCAAATATGCTCAAGAATGAGAGAAAATGATAGAATATTGAGCTGGATTAGTTAGAAAACAAACCTCTTTGCAGAAGTTAAATTGAAGAGGATTTTTTCTTTAAAACCTTACCAGCTTACCTTATTCTAGTAGCAGAAGCTAATTTGTTAATTTTGTCAGATGACCAGATGCTGCAAAATGCTAAAACAAACTGGAGTAATTAATTCTGATGATGGTACTTGAGAGTACTAAGTAGCTTCCAAAAATAGGTCAAAAGCTTAAAAGAACACCCTAGACCCCTTAGGGAATTTATTTAATTTTGAACAAAGAAAATAGAGAAGCAAAAAATTTAGCTAGCGTTTGGTCATAGATTTTCAAATTTGTTTTGAAAAATTTTATTTGGGTAAATTTGGTTTGAAGATGAATTTGGACATAAATTTTCAAAACATATTTCACTTTTTCTTAAAAATAAAACATGAAACATGATTTATACACACAAGTTCTAAAAACTATCACAAATAACTTACAACACCTTTATCAATAACATTCATTATATTATCGCAAACCATAGTGTTGAACATAAGTAAATTTGGTACGAAATTATCATTTTATAATGAACCACATAATACAATATCATATGATCGAGAAGACGAAGCAGCATTGTTACAAAATAATAAATGGTGGAGTCTTTTATTAAATACAAAAGTTTGGGACAACTTTTAAAAAATATAATAGTAATATTTTGGGCCAAAACCAGCTCTTGGGCTGATTTTGGGATTTAGGTTTTGAGTTTTAGGAGTTTGTAAAAATGTAGATAAAACTTATGAACAAACATGTGTTTGCAAAAAAAAAAAAAATATATTTGGCAAAATCCATGGCCAAACGGGTCCTTAGAGTATCCTTTTCTGAAAATACGCTTTTACCCTCCTTATTAGGTTTTTGGGCTAGGGGGAAATTTGTCGTTTTTCTTCTTCTCGATGAATGTTGTTTGGCAATTAATCTTGAAAATTGGGTTAGTTATGCAATACTTGGGTGGGTGGTGCATGGGCCCAATAAGGAATCTATATCTATATATAAACTAGTATCTATGAGTGTGCTTTGCACGTTAATAATGGCATGTGATGATTTAAATATTTATTTATATGAAGAAAAAATAAATTTTAATTAATGAGAGAAATTTTATGCATAATAATACAAAAACCATCTAAATGTCGAAAATATTGTTACATTAGCATAATACATGAAGTTAAAGTAAAAGGACATCAGCAAAACTTACATGATCGATCAATTTTTGTCATGTTAAGCAGATAATTGTGTATTGTAGTTTAAAGATATCTAATGTACTGAGCACTTCTTTATAGATGGTATTTTTTTTGTATATATTTTCTTCTAATACTTTGGTTATTCTGCCATAATCAGAACTCTTGTTGTCGATATTAATATCTCTCTTGAAAGTGCAACATATAGTTATTCGTGTAAGAAAATATATTGTGATAAATATAGACCAATGTTTAGGATGTTTGTCCTTGTACTTTATTTATTACAAGTACAAAACATAAACATATTGAAAATTATTTTCACACAAATTTAAATGGAAGTTCTTTAATTTCGGAAGACGAAAGTTAAATTCGGGGATAAACACATACTTAAAAGCACATTGACCAGTATCATAAGTTCTACACGTATGACGTTATTGTCAAAACTTCTATATAGCATAAAAAATAATGAATTTGACAACAAACATGTAAGATAGAAGGTCATTTGGTATTAAAGTATTTAAGTATTCTTCTTAGTAGTAATTGTTGGTATCATCTTCTGCTGAGTCAAAAACTGAAAAAATATTTTGTTACCATAAAACTTAGCAATCAACCTTTTATTTAGATGATCAATATATTCATTTCTACTAACTAAGATAACTCTGTAATTTCTATCATGTAATTTGCACAAATTACGTTTTAATCTAATGATGAAAATATTTTTCTTATTAAGTGCACTATTATTATCATTGTGGTTGATAATCAAGTGTTCTAGAAGAACCAAATCATCTTTTAATTTTGGAAGCTAGCTTTTGCAGTTTTTTCTTTGGTCAATTTTGGAACTATTGATCGTACTTGACAGAAATCGCCTCCCAACCATTACTTTTCCATCAAACAGTTCATCGATATCCAATATATCTCTAGAACTTTGGGCGAGAGTTTTGATCGTTTGACACTTAGCCAAAAGCGCTTTGTCTCATATTATCACTTTTGCTTTCTTTATAAATTTAGCATTATTGCTCCGCTTGATATATTTATGATGGTTAGTTCAGATATTTGAAGAGGTATATCAAATTTAAAGTGAGTTGTACGACCTCATAATAAAATCGTTGCATGTACACCATTTGTTTTTATTGCTAACAATATCATGCCTTTTGATATGAAATTTGAAAGTAATGCCTGACATAAGAATATTATTTCGATTCCGCCGGAGGCACCTGTAGGCATATAGAATTTATTGGATCTAAATTCAGTAAAATAAATTGGACCATTTTTAAATCTATTAATCCAAATAAATATTTTGGGCTAATATAATTGGATTAATTATATAAGTCCAATTTAACTGGGCTACAAGCAATGAGCTCACTTCATTAGGCTCAATATGACATCTTCCTAGAGGCCCAATGCCACGTGTCGAATGATGTGGCACGCCAAGGCAAGTGAAAGATCCAATAAGACCATGCCGCATGTCAAAATGACAAGGCATGGCAAGTCAAATTAAAGGGCCAATGAAATCTCGCCACGTGTGCAAGTGACATGTTCTGGCCAATCAAATGCGGTCATGTCACACTTCAATTTGATTGGTCGGAAAGAGTTTATTCTTTTCATAACTCTTCCCTCCCACAATTATAAATAGGGGTCTTCATAACCCAGAAAAGATACCAGAAATTATAACAAGAAGCAAGAGAGAGCTCGTGGATCAAACACCATAAATTTCTCTACAAGTTTCAAGCTTCAACCAATCAACTTCAAGCTCAAGAAATCAAGTTCAAGCTCAAGAACGAAAAACAAGTCAAGATTCAAGGAGTACGAGTTCAAATCAAAATTCGTGCTAATTGAATTCAAGATCATCGTTCGTGAAAACAAATATAGATTCAAGATCAAGCTCAAAAGCCCTTGAATTTATTTACTATTGGAAAGAAGAATCAGAGGATTCATAGAGATTGTAACACTCAAATATTTAAAATAAAATACTACGATTGTAGCAATATTTTTGGTCTTAATTTTATTTTCTCAGTGCAATTTATTGTCTATAAATTCTGGCACACCCAGTGGGATGAAAAACAAATGAGATTTATTCCTCGATCTTGCGAGAATATTTTATGATGAAATAAATATTCACTAGGTCAATCTAACATAAAGATAAAAGGGGAGATAATGCTAATAGCCTAATCTAAACAAAACTTGTAGTTGATCAATTCTTGACAGCTAGTCTCCAAGTTCTTCTTCTTCTCCTCCAAATTGGCCAAATCTTCGACAGTCAGCAAATTTACATTTTCATATGAAGAGACCTCAGTCTCGGCAGCTAAAAGTTTTGCCTGAATCTCTTCAACCTCCTTTCGAGTCGCTTCTATAACACCTTCGAGGTTCTCCCTCTCTTGTTGTAATGTCTGCAACTGCTTCACAACTCTCTTCAGTTTCTTTTCACCAAATGAAACTTTCTTGACTTTCTCACTTGCTTCATGTTGGAACAATTCAAGACGCTCCTTAGCTTTGGAAATCAGCTCCAGCTTCTCATCTTGACTCGTCTTATCAGCCAAATTGGATCGTTCTTGGTCATATGAAGCATCAAGCTCGAAAGGAGAATCCAGTAAACACTCCAATGGAGAAAGATCTAAAATATTCGCCTTCTTCATATCCTCGAAAATCTCAGTAATTTGCTTTCTATAAGATGAGAGCAGTTCTGCACGAGTTTTTGAGAGTCTCTTGCAAATATCCTCCCAAAGTCCCAAGATGAATTACTTTTTGTGATTAAAGACAATGCTCTTTCCTTCAGAAGTACACATTGCCGCATTTGTCATTCGTGGAACGCGAGTTATCCCATTTGAAGTTTGTCTTTTTAGGGCTTCGTCATGAGAAAGAGATGATGCCTTTGAAGACGGCTTCACTTTAGATGTAGGCACTCCAATAGATTCATTACTCACTTGCGGCTTGTTATGTGGGGATACCATCGGATGCCCAATGGAATTTAACTACATAAGGAAAAGGCAAAGAAAGTGGGTAATTTTTTTTAGTGAAGCTATTCGTTCTATTAAAAAAAAGGTGGCAATGTGATTGTATTTTTACCTCCTTGTTACAAGCCATATGCGTTCTTGATGGACTATCAACACTTGGAACCTCTACTATCTCTACTGGGTTAGGTCGTTTCCTTTTCCAATTTTGATCTTCATTGGTACTCTGGCTTGTATCTTGAGGAACTTGCTTGCTAAATGGAAGAACCGGAGGGTGTTTCTCTATATTTGTTGAAGTTCACACCACCTCTTTCAAAGCTGCCTTTGAGGATTTAAGCTTCCTTCTCTTATATTGTGTAACTACTTCTGGGATTGGAGTAGGTGGTTCTTTGAATTGTGAGAGCGTCTTTCCAACACCTTGATCTTCACCTCCTAACGGAGTAGTAGATTTTATCCCAACATTGTCTACCAAAGCTTGTAAATTATTCTTGATAAACTTCCCATGCGCTTTCTCCCACCAAGACATATAATTGGTGGAGAAAGGCTTCTCCACAGGATCTCCCGTTGAGGGAAAAGTTGTATATGACATAGACCGATACAGTGTGTGAATCCTCCAAAATCTAAGTCCTTCATCTAGAGAGGCATAATGGATATCATTCTCCAAAAAATCGGGGACGTTCTGGTAAAACCCAAATTGACGACCGAACTGATGCGGGCTATGTGGCTCGATGATGAATGAGTTACCATACCTCAAAGGGAGGTAATTAAAACGTAAGCTCATGAAGTAATTTGACTCCAACTCTTCAGGGGCATCGTTATCCACATAATAATAAGGACGAGAATTGGTTAACATTGTTGGTGTCCAAACTATATCCTCCCCATTGTGGATGCATTTTCTTGCATCCTTCTTGTCCAAATACCTCGCAGCTCCCTCTCCTGAGTATGCCACCATCAAAGGGACAGACAGACCCTTAACAAGAGGATAATGGGTTTTGAAGTAATGTGCAAGCCAGACGTAAACATAATGGATGGGAAAACAAACTTTGACCTAATCAAGTTGGGAAGAATACGAAATCTTATTCAAACCATGATAAATACTTGCCCAAACTGGGACCGCAAGGCTAATCTTTCGGCCTGCTTGCCATCTTAAAAGTCTCGGGACGAATGAGGTTTTCTATCTTAGGAAACAAAAGGCACATAGCCAAATTGATAAGAATGCTGCTATATATGTTTCATACCTCACCCCAAGCTTGGAGAATATAGCTTCTTGATCACTCGACCACCTAGTTGTATCGGGGATTACTCCGTTAGGATTATGTGTCGACTTTAGGCGCGCGGATTTCTTGTCCTCTTGCAGTGAGGCAGGTTTATATATTAAAGCTTTTTTATACCACAAATTTGTCCATTTTCTCAAGGAGAACTTTTGGTTAACACTTGTACCTTCCTTAAGGTGATGGAAGGCATCAAATAAATACTCGCAAGATCGAGGAATAAATCTCATCTGTTTTTTTCCAAACTGATGAGTTATCTTGTCTCAGGTACCACTTCTTCATACGGAGAACCCGCAATGGGTAGACCTCCAAGGATATGTAAGTCCCAAAGAGAGATAGATAGTTTCCCCTCTGATGTAAGAAGCGTGTTCGTCTTGTGGAACTAAGCAAAATGCTTGCACAATGTTCGAGTTTCGGCCATAAGTGAAAAGTGAGGCATAGATAGCATCGTAAATCTTTGTTGTACTCAGGATTTATTGGTTTCCACCAAGTACATCTTCAGCCCATTCCCAATATCCTGAAATATGACGATACTCGCCCTCGATTATTGTTGTGTTTCCCCAATGTACTTCGCCTTGAATTATGCGATGCCCTAAGTTTGGAAGGGGCTAGAAATGTTTACGTGGTGGCGGATTGGCGCTTGGAGAGACCACATCTTGGAAAATGGATTAGAAGTAGACTTGTGTTCCAAGGTCCAGTTTTCTACATGAAGCGAATTTCTCAAAGAAGGCCATGAGACTGCATACCAGCCAGCTTGTCGGGTGTGAACCAAAAGCTTGGTTTGTTCTATGCCATCTTCAGTCTCGATTATGAGATACCTAAATTTGAAGGAAGATGAGGTATAATCTCTGAAATTTACCATCTCTTTGGGCTGCAAAAAAAATCATCAAAGTCCAAATCAAGATATTGGAATAGTATTGCTGCTTCAATTGCCGGAATATGGTAGCAGATCATAATGATATCATTGCCAAGTATTTTATAGGCAGACATGGACTTGGAGGTGGACAGGCTTTCATGTTTTTTCATGCTACTAGTGTTATAGAAGAGCCACCATATACCATGCAATTGATAACTGGTCCACATGTGATTATTTGATATTTTATGTATAGAATATGGCAAGAAATTGGGTTGGAAACACAAGTATAAGGAAGGCAAAATAGCAATCATTAGGTATTGTATCATCAAGATTGTTGATTCATTTTCCTATCGGTGAATGTGAATTACTAAGACTCTCATTCCATTAATCATGAATATTTTGCTTTGAAAGTTTTGAACTTTGAAATATATTCTAATGAAGTCAAAAAAAATCATCCAAAAAAAAAAAGAATATTGGAATAGGCACAAAGGTCTAAATAGATGAAATGCCTTTGGTTTTCGGGGGTAATGAGTATCCATCCCTTCACACCTTGAGAGTAATTTCTCCGATAGTCGGATGACATTGAGAATAACCTCTCCGATAGTCGAGCCACATTGAGAGTAGTCTCTCCGATAGTCGGGTCATTTTGAGAGTAATCTCTCTGATAATCGAGCCACATTGAGAGTAATCTCTCCGATAGTCGGGTAATCTTGAGAGTATCTCTCTGATAGTCGATCCATATTGAGAGTAATCTCTCCGATAGCTGGACCACATTGAGAGTAATCTCTCTGATAGTTAGGAAAAAATGAGTACTCATCCCCTCACACCCTATGATGGTCTTCTTCATGCATGGATCATCTTGTTAAACAAGAACAAACCCTTCTTGTTTAACCTACAAAAAAGGACAATATAATAAAGAAAGCACAAGAAAATAAGAAGAAATTTCCTTCACGTCAATGCTTCCAAGTCATCAAAAGTAAACTCAAAGTGATTTGTAAACGCTGAAAGTGAAACTAATATAATAAAGAGTTGTATTTATAGAAGTCATAAGGCAGTTCTTGAAGCTGAATTGCCGATGTGGGATTATGTATTTTGCACTCCGAATAGAATTCGACTACTACATTGCTACTTCGAAATAGGATTGGTCTTGTCTCGGCAGCTATTGCAGGAATCCAAAAGCAACTCAAATTTCTATTTGGAATTGAAATGACTGGCGGCTACAACTTGTAGTTGAAATGCACTCAAATTATGTGAAGTTTTCTAGTCGTTGCAATAAAGAGAGAATGTGATCCAATCATTACAATAAGGAGGAAATTAGTTTCCTGTTGGGGTATGGAGATGCACTGGCGGCTACAACTTATTTTAAAATAATAGTTTGCATGGTTTTGTCTTTGTCCTTATTCAAAGGTAAATGGTTATTACATTGTTCAGGTAATTGATTGAGTATATATGTAAAAAATTACATGGGTAGTAATCAGCATTCTACTCTGGCATGCGACAAATTTGACAAGTTAGCAATACTTCGTGACCCGTTTTCGGTTACGACAAGCCTTTACCTCAACAAGTCTTGAAGTAGGGGACTTCTGTAGGCATATAAAATTTATTGGATCTAAATTCAGTAAAATAAATTGGACCATTTTTAAATCTATTAGTCCAAATAAATATTTTGGGCTCATATAATTGGATTAATTATAAAAGTCCAATTTAATTGGGCTACAAGCGATGAGTCCACTTCATTAGGCACAAGATAAAATCTTCCTAGAGGCCCAATGCTACGTGTCGAATGACGTGGCATGCCAAGGCAAGCGAAAGAGCCAATAGGATCATCCCATTTGTCAAAATGACAAGGCATGCCAAGTCAAATTAAAGGGCTAATGAAATTGTGCCACGTGTGCAAGTGACATGTTCTGGCCAATCAAATGCGGCCTTGTCACACTTCAATTGATTGGTCGAAAAGATTTTTTTCTTATCATAACTCTTCCCTCCCACAACTATAAATAGGGGTCTTCAAAGCCCAGAAAGGAGACCAGAAGTTATAACAATAAGCAAGAGAGAGCTCGTGGATCAAACGCCACAAATTTCTCTACAAGTTTCAAGCTTCAAGCAATCAACTTCAAGCTCAAGAAATCATGTTCAAGATCAAGAACGAAGAACAAGTCAAGATTCAGGGAGTACGAGTTCAAATCAAAGTTCGTGATAGTTGAATTCAAGATCATCGTTCGTGGAAATAAATATAGATTCAAGATCAAGCTCAAAGGACCTTGAATTTATTTACTATTGGAAAGAAGAATCAGAGGATTCATAGATTTCACGACCCTAATCCTAAACCGGCCGTGATGGCGCCTATCGTGGAACTAGGCTAGCCAATAATCACATATTTACAGTTTCTTTCAAAATACCAACCAATTTCAAGCATTTCATAAAATATACAGAATTTACTAAATACATTAGGCCAATAAACAGTGCAACCGCCCCCAAAACCCGGAGCCAACATGTCATGAGCATCTAAGAGAAATATGCCAAAAAGGTATACTATTATAATACAAAACCTCTGAATAAATAGCTAGATACAACAAAGAAGGGAAAACAAAGATGTTGCGGACGCTGAACAGCTACCTCTATATCCCGCACTCCGGCTCTGCACGGAATAGATAGCTAATGCTCGGTATCTGCACCTGAATCTGCACACATGGGTGCAGGGAGTAATGTGAGTACGCCAACTCAGTAGTAATGAAAATAAATCAAGTCTAAGCGGCAAGAAAACACATAAAAATCAGTATCATCGATTCACAATATGCACAACCTTTCTTTCCAACAGTATATACATAGATATATGAAATCATCATGCCTTAAAACCAACTTCAGAAAAATCCTTTAAAAATGTATATTTTCAACAATTTCAAACCGAAAGAGTTAGTATGAAAATGAAGTAAATCATAAGTAGCCCCTCAGGAAAAAACATGAATCATAAATCGCCACTCGGGAAGAACATCACTCAGCACCTCACAGCCACTCAATATAAGCCCCTCGGGCAACCTCACGGTCACCCATGCCTCCCAATCCCTCATCACTCGGCACTCAGCACTCAGCACTCAGTAGGTACTTGCGCTCACTGGGGGTGTGTACAGACTCCGAAAGGGCTCCTTCAGCCCAAGCGCTAATATCAAACCACCTCGTGGCATATCATATCCTTACAATCAGGCCCTCGGCCTCACTCAGTCAGAACCTATCAAAAGCCCCTCGAGCGAATCAGTAAAACGGGGTACTCGACCCAAAACATCATTTTTAAATCTCAAAGTAGTGTAAATTGGGATGAGTTTCGAAAACAGTAAGCACAATGTGACTGAGTGAAATCATCAATAAACAGTGAGAAAAAACAGCAGTAAAAAGCCCCCAAGGGGTCTAAACAAGTCGGCACGAGGCCCCAAACATGGCTTATAGCCCAAATATTTCAATAATCTTTAGAACACAATTTAACATATGGTTTAGAGTAAAATACGCAACTCAATAGTTGCCGCGGAGAGGACCAAGTCCAATCCAAAAATCAGTGCGCGCCACATACTCGTCATCGACATGTGCGCCATTCTAAAATCAGTGAGAAATATGAAGTACGGGGTTTCATACCCTCAGGACAAGATTTATAACCATCACTTACCTCTACCGGGCTACAATACTAGTCCGCTATGCTCTTGCCCCTCAAATTGGCTCCTGATTGCTCTGAATCTAACCAAAACCAGTTTAACATCATTAATATATACTAAAGGAACACAACCCAATCAAAAACTATCAATTTATACAAAAATCTCAAAATTCGGCCAAACCCGAGCCCTGGGCCCACATCTCGGAATTCGATAAAATTTACATCACTAGAAACCTCATCCTCCCACGTTTTCACACATACCAAAAACACCATAATCGAACCACAATTGCCTACCCAAATCGCCAAAAGAATTTTCCAAATCTTCCTCCCATTTTTCCAAACTTTTCCTACTTTAATCCTTCAAATTACAAGCCTAATCCGAACAAAGTAGCATCGAAATGACTTTAATAATCCGGGAACTTACCTCCACTGAAGACCCTCGAATTCTCTCTTCAAATTTACCTCAAATAAGCTCCAACCGCATGCAACAATGGTAGAATGACTAAAATTTCACGGAGGCTTTCTTTTATACTGTTCTGCATAGCTAATCCGCACCTGCGGACCTTTTATCACACCTGCAGACCCGCACCTGCGGTCCCTGGTGCGCACCTGCGAAAACCCACTAATGGACCAATTCCCGCACCTGCGATCTCTTCTCTGCACGTGCGGCTTCGCAGGCGCGACCAAATCTTCGCACCTGCGGACTCGTCCTGCCTAGCCTCCTTTCGCACCTGCACATGGTCCTTCGCACCCGCGGATTCGCACCTGTGGCTACCCATCCGCAGGTGCGGCCAACACCAGAACTTTACACCAGCAGCCATTTGCTGCAATTTCCTAAGTTCAAAACTCCGCCAACCATCCGAA